>CM038796.1:4151104-4346721 GCA_021764765.1 Vicia sativa | reverse complement strand
AGAATGTATTTATACTATGTGTGCTGCATTTTTATATTAGCTAGGACATAGTCAAGAAAGCGCCGACTGGATTTTGAAATTCAAAAGGTCAAGACGAATCGGATGGCATGAAAGGAGGAGATCAAGAGGCGACGCTGTTATTTTCAAATCATTCCGCTTCTAAACAAAGGTAACACGCCAGCTCAGTTGGTCAGCATGTGGTTTTTCAGTTTGAAAGGGATGTTCTGGCTTCGATTCTCGTTCGCATAATCCTTTTTACACTTTTCCAAAACTCTATTTTCTTATTTTTCTATATTTAATATTTTCCATACAATTTTAATTATTTTCATCATTTTATTTCTGCATCTAAAAATTATCAAAATAATTTCCTTTGTATTTATTTTCAGAAAACTTTATTTAATTTAATAAATTAAAAAATATAATTTTTGCATGCATATTTATTTTATTTTTATTTTTGCATTTAAATCATTATAAATTGCATTTTAATTATTAAATCTTTTCCAAAAAATCCCAAAAAAATTATTTTAGCTTATTTATCTTATTTCCAGTATATATTAATTTTCTCATATTAAAATTTGCATTTTTCTAACATTTTTCTCTTATTTCATTTCATCATATTTCTCGATTCTTATTTTTCCATGCGTTGTTCGATTCGGACTTTTTTTCGCTTATCGTTTTATTTTCCAATAAAGTAATTGCTCATGGGTTGTAATAGTTAATTAGGCTTTATTTTCCACAAGTTTAAATTATGTTCATTTCTAAAGCCATGTAATAGCGAGATTTATATTTCCGCTTTTACATTCCGTGAGATTACTTCTCCGCACTTTATCAATCAAGTAACTAGCGTGTATGGCAAGATAATAATTGACATAGCTCACACTAATATTCAAGATAAAATATCTCAATTTGACACACCCCTTCACACACGCACTTTAGGGTAATTCTTCCCGATGCCTTTCGATTCAAAATGGTCATGTCCTCGAACGTAGAGGTATTCTAACACTGGTTTCCTAACAAATCATCATAGTCCCTTCGACACAAAGATCATAAGACCCACGATGTCGCCCGAATACATGATCTTGACCCTCGATTGTCGTTAAAATGATGATAGTCCCTTCAACGTGCTAGGATATTTCCTACAAGTTGCTTTCTATGACCATCCGATGTCCTTTCGAATGTCCCCTTACATCCAACGAATGGAGTTACCTACCAACCAATGGTATGGATGACGCTATTCTAAAGGAATGTAGAAGTACAACAAAACGACTCAATTGAAGTAGAATAAGTCTCTTAGTTGCTTGCTCTATCAAATGCTTTTCACACCACACTTTTTTTTCAAAATTCAAATTTTTTCAAAACAAAATATTTCAACACTTTGTATACACTCCTACATGAGTCATTACAAAGTCAGCTAAATGCCTTTTCAAAACATTTTGTCAAACATGTAAAGCAATTTTAAAAGTGATCTAGAGCAACTAAGAGCCTGTAGAATAACTCATGGATGAAGTGGGTGTTAATAATCTTCCTTTTCATAACCATTCTCCTAACTCGTAATCTAACGAAGGTCTTTTCTTTACCTTCCTTAATTGATTAAAATAAAAGTCGTACACTCTGCTATCCGCACATGGATACAAAAACTTACAAAGTCGGGCTCACCGTATCACGTATGGTTAGGCCGGATTCATGTCCGGTGTTTATGGACGAATGGATGGTTACCGTATCCTTGATGATGGATCATGTTGGGTGACTTGTCACGTGGTTGGTACCACATGCATTGTGTCCTCGTGATTTGTGTTTGCATGGATTGTAACATGTTAGGATGTCTTCCGTTGTTGCAATTTTTGTTGTCTATTGATTATGCATAATGACTTGTATGACCAGATTGTGTGTTGAATTTGAATTTGTGTTAAGTGTGAAATAATATGTCAGATATATTGTTGATTGAAAACTTATAATGTGTTTTAATTATGGGAAGTCTCACCCTTTACTTTAACAATTTCGTACAAAGTTGTCGAGGAGTCAAAGGAGGATGGCCTAGAGCTTGTCTTTTAAGTCCGCGTACGTTCGATTAGGTTGTAAATAGGGAACGTTTAGTTGAGGATTAGTGTTATTCAATTGTTTCTTTGGATCTCCTTGAGAATAATTATGGTTTAATCGCTTTTGTTTTGGTATTTTCTCATTGGTAAGACATGGTCTTAAACTCGATTGATTTAGTTCGAATAATGATCTCCTGTAGCATGGCTAATGCTTAATTGAAGTTTTATTTATTAAATAATTGTGGCATCCCTTGATTTCCGTGTTAATTCTGATGGAATGTGACTTAAATCATTGATATAATTATATTACCTGGTATTTTAGAAGGGTGTTACAATAAGGTATCGCAAGCAATAGTCTCATTTCTTGTGTCGTTATCCCTCAGAGTATGCGATTAGTGCGACTAGTGTAAGATAACACTGCTGATACTTGTGTGCTGATGTAGATTGTTTTGTAAATGTTACGGAACAACAAAAGGTAATTTAAGGAATGATGACGCCATTGCCGAGGCTTGGAATGTTCATCGAGTACTTGAGGGAAACCGTAGGGAGCCGTGATTTGTGCCGACCGACAATTGGGGAATTTTCAGAGGAATAATCCTCCATTGTTCAAGGTGCACATGATCCCAAGGTGCTCAAGTGGTTGGCTGAGATCGAGGATCAGAGTGATTGATCTGCAGTAGGGGTCAAGGTGAGATATGGAACTCACATGTTAGCCGAGGAAGCTGATGACTTGTGGCAAAATTCTTTCCAAAAATTTGCCCTCCATCTACTCAAGAGATTTCATACATCTATACTCAAGGATTCCTCAAGAGTTGATCGACAAACCTCTCCTAGATAATCAACCCAAACTAGGGTTTGGTATTCCCTATCAAGATGGACTTCCAACATCTCCAATGGTCTTCATGCCTCCTCATATGTTTCAAAGATTCTCCATGTCAAGTTTCAAGCCTCAAGTCAAGTTTCCACAATTGCTCGATGGTTGAAAATCGCCAGATAGACAAAAGTCAACTGTGGTCATACACAAATAAACTTCATAATTTTGGGTCAACATCCTCATTTTGAAGTTACATTCATCATTTGATCAAGGGTTGATCATGATTCATCAAGAAAACTCAAGATTTCTCAAAAGTCAAACTTTCTAAATTAGGGTTTCTAGATGAAAAGTCAACTCGAACTTTGACTGATCATAACTTTTCATACTTTCTAAATTTTTCCACCACCTCTTGTTTTGAAGGAAATTCAATTTCTACAACTTCATGTCTCACAAGAATGTCCAAAAATGCTTATTTGAGAGGTATAGCTCAAAACATTATAGGTCATTTTCAAAGTCAACAAAAAGTCAACTTTTTGTTTTGAGGATATATTGAGAATGGAAACTCCAATTGAGACGAAAAAGGTTACAGAGGACTCTTAGAGCTTCCAAAAAGTCCAAGAACACTCAAAAATGTGGAAAATTGAGCAAGATACATCATCTGTAAGTCGGGCAATTTGGACAATTGCATAAAAGGATATTTTGGTCAAATGTAAAATTTTCCAAATGGGCCTAAAATCTTTGATCCAAACTTGTTCATGACATTATTCTGACCATAAATGTCATGGTGATTTTCATTTTTATGATTTATCTTTGAATTTTATAACATTTAATTCAAAATTAAATCATATAAAATATGAAAATAAGATATCTTTTGAAAAGGTTGATTTATATTTTCCTTGAAGTCCAAGAAAGCCTCATAATCCTTACCAAATTGATAGTATGCATATGGAAAGAAAAAATCGTTTTTAAGGAAATTTGATTTGTTTTAATGGAAAATATTGCAATCATGATCAATCTTTTTGCTTGATTTTCTCTCCAAATCTCTCTATAAATACCAAGCATCACAACCAAGAAGCCACACGAACCCTAGCTCAAGCCAAACCCTTATTTTGTCAAAATTTTCAAGAAACTTAAGAAAATCGTGTTTCAAAAATTTCTTCAAATTTCTTCCACCATTCCATCGTGCTCAGAGGGTAAGTTTGAGTAAGAATACACTTTGCCGTGAATCAAACCATCCGATCGAGCCATACATGCATACATAATCAATTTTCTTGAATTCGTATTTTTATTACCATGCAGTTTTAATTGATTCTAACGCTTAATGTGCTCATGAGACACTATGTTCGATCTCGCAACCATTGAGTTTGAAATCCAAAACATGAGATACCATTCTAGGGTTCCGAATCGGAAAGCTTTAACCGGCTTATCCAGATTTATCGTGCAAGAGAACCACCATTGAACTCGCAGCCCATCGATTTAGGGGTAGGGTCCTCCTTTTCTCGCTTAATCGCCATATTTTTGCGTTTAATGATCATGGTCATGAGAAGACGATCGAGTTAGGCCCAAAGGCTTGGTGACTCGCTGATTCTAAAGCTGCGTGGGCACAAGCGTATCCTCATTCGCCCATTCATTTACTATCCGGCCCACGCGTGTCGACCGTGTTTTTGTTTATATCTATGACACGCGCATCTCTTTATAAGCAACTGCTTAAGTTCCAACACCAAATGCAACGCATGAGTGGTAGATGCAAGTATTCTGTTGTTTCACCTCTGTGACACGCCTGAGCGTACTGGACCCGGGTTTTGTTTTTCCAAACTTGCACTATTTTCTATTTTTCATTTTCTTTTTATTTTAATATTTTGCATTTTATTTTAATTCTTTCATATTTTATTTATGCATTAAAAATTGTCAAAAATTATTTTCTTTTGCATTTATTTTCTAAAATCTTTATTTAATTTAATAAATTAAAAATACAATTTTGCATGCATATTTATTTTATTCATAATTTTGCATTTAAATCACTTTTAATTCATTTTAATTATTAAATGCATCTAAAAATCCCAAAAATTATTTTAGCATATTTATCTTATTTCCAGATGTAATATTTTTCATATTAAAATTTGCATTTTTCTAACATTTTTTCTTATTTATCATCTTGTATTTTCCGATTTCGCTCTTTTCACAAAGTGATCCATCTCCGCATTTATCTTTCTTTATCATTTTATTTTTTCAATAATGTAACTGTTCATGGATGTAATAGTTTAAATTAGGACTTATTTTCCGCATTTTTAAATTATGTATCTCATTTCAAAGCCATGTAATAGCGTAGACATTTACCTTCCGACTTTACATTCCGATTTTACTCCGCACCTATCAATTGCTAGTAACTAGGCGTATGGCAAGATAATAATGAACATAGCCCACTAATTTTCAAGATAAAATATCCAAATCAACACACTTCTTTCACACATGCACCCTTTAGGTAATTCTCTCGCTGCCTTTAATTCAAATGGTCATGTCCTCGAACGTAGAGGTATTCTAGCACCGCTGTTTTCCAAACAAATCATCATAGTCCCTTCATAAAGATCATAGACCCAATGTCCCTCCGAATACATGATCTTGACCCCGATTGTCGCCACGAAAATGATGATAGTCCCTTGAACGTGCTAGGATACTTCTACAAGTTGCCTTTTGACCATCCGATGTCCTTCGAATGTCCCGCTTACATCCAACGAATGGAGCTACCTACTAACTAATGGTATGGCTACGCTATTCTAAAGGAATGTAAAGTATAAAACGACCAATTCCAGTGGTAAATAAGTCTTTAGTTGCTTGCTCTAAATCAAATACTTTTCACACCACACTTTTCAAAGTTCAAACTCTTTTCAAAATGAAACATTTCCTAACACTTTGTATACACTCCTACATGAATATTATAAAGTCAAAGTTAAATGCCTTTTCAAAACATTTTTTCAAACACACGTAAAGCAATTTTAAAAAGTGATCTAGAGCAACTAAGAGCCTGAGATAAATCATGATGGAAAGGGTGCTAATACCTTCCTTTTCATAACCTTCTCCTTCCAGTTCTAAACGGTCTTTTTCTCATACTTTACCTTCCCTAATTGATAAAAATAAAAGTCGGTGGCGACTCTTGCTATCCGCACATTATGTATACAAATCATAAAAGTCGGCCCACCAGACATGTAATCGCGACTACCGGGGAGACACCCTAAAAGAGAGAATGCCTTAGGATTTTAGAACACCTTTATTGCTTTTTGTTTGACTTGCTTGCTTTATCTTTAAGGGTTGCTTGGGTATTATATTGGGATCCTACACCGATCCTTCCTTTAGGTAAGTAGCATTAGATCATCGCGACCGCTAGACGATAACTAAACAACATGATGGCTACGTTAGCGTGACACTTTGATGTCCGATACTCTTCATTTCCAAGTTGAGATAGTATTTGGTCAGGTGGTGTCATCAAGCACTAACTAAACTTTAGAACCTTAATTGACCCATCTTGCCATTAGAAGGTAGTGAGATGGCCGCTTGTTGCACTCAAGGTTGGTTGATACTGATGCTACGCCTCTGAGATCGACTTTGGGACATTTTCGACGACCACTTAGTCGTATTGAAATAAGCTACGAGAAAGATCTATGATATGAGATTCCTAGAACCCGCTACTATTATAGGATGTGATGAACCAACTCAAACTTTTGGTGGGTAATCACCTATACTCATGCAAGCCTTAAACTAGGCTCATTGTGTGAATTGTTCAGGTGTGCTAAACATGACATCATGACATCATTTGCATTGCATATCATTTCTAACTATTTCAAGGACCTAGGGATTTATCTTGCTCGCTTGTAGGGATTATGGCTTCTAGAAAGACTATCCTAATCAACTTCACGGGTATACCTTCTCACCAAAGAATTGGTTTCGTAAATTCCACCATGCCAGTTCATCAAAAGACATGGTTATCTACTTGATTTGGTTATTCCTGTTTTGAAGAAGATATGATGCATGTCCTATTTCAGCTTTTGATCCGCACCATTGCTTACATTCCCGTGATTATCGCTGGTTCCTACCTTGAAGAGTTCTAAGCTACTGGGATACCTATTCTTGACCAAATGCCATTCAATGGCCTAGAAAAGGTCCCTGTAATGAAGAGATCATTGCATCCGCTACATCTTAAGCCGTGACATTGAAGCCAATTGGGAAACTGAAGTGGAGTTAAGGGTTTACTTTCCAAGTTCTAATTAAGAAAGCCCGAGAATTCTCAAAGTTATGAGTTTCATGCATTCAAGACATTGTGGCCTTGCTAATCTATGGTTTGGTTCTATTTCCTAACTCGGATCAATTCATAGATGTCAACGCCATCAAGTTGTTTCTCACCCGCAATCCAAAGGCCTACTTTACTGGAGACATCCTACATTCTCTCCACACTGCATTACTAAAAGACAAGGAACCTCATGTGTTAGACACCTACATTTGTGGTTTATTTCGCACCTTCCTCCATCAGTTTTGAAGAATGAACAAAGAGATGGTCTCAAAGATTAATGTCACTCTCTCATTCAGATATCCGTTGAGTCTTTTCTCTCAAAAGGACTTCACATTCATCGAGCGTTGTGGAGAATTCCTAATGTACCACTACTGGTATAAGAGGAGGTATTATTTACAACCCTTCTAGCTCTACGCCAGCTTTGGTTTTGCTCAAGAGATGGTCCACATGATATGCTTCTCCAAGACATTGTGTTCACTACAACCACGATCTCCGAATTACCGATTAAGGTTCATACACGCTGGGCATGGTAAAGAAGACTCGATACCAAGACTTTGGGCACCCAACTCCATTCCTTGGGAACCTTACCTCAAATGGGTGAGAGCTCGAGCTCAAAACCTCATGATGCCATTCACTGCTCTACCAAGAATTATGGAACCTGCTATAGGTGACGATCCTATACCGCTCTCCATCCCGACATGCCTACTGATTTTGAAGACTTGAAGAGATCCGGATTCAATTTAAAGAAGAAAGGGATACCTTGAAGCTCATGCAAGCTTGAGAAGAAAGTGCTAGAGTTGACCAAGCTACTCACGAGGAGCAACATCAACGCCTACCTCGCACCAAGAGGAAGCCTATGGAGACTTAGAGCTTTAGGATGTTTATGTTTTCTTTTATTGTTTTGAACTATCTCTGTACTTAAAAAGAAAAAGAATAATAAAAGAGTACTAATAAATGTTTGTTCATTGCTTGTTTAACAAATTTAAATCTCTAAGGTCCTTGAAAACATTGTATTGCATTCGTGATAAACATTGCATATCATAGCATAACATTGCATCACTGTGTACATTGAGATTTTTTCATTTGCTCATTTATTTTAGCGAAATGGCTCTCAACAGACTGCCAAAGATCTCCAAGCTCGTAATGCTCGGCCAGCAGATGTTCACCAAATGGTCCAAGGCCAAGAAGATCCGAAGCTCATCAACAGAAGAAGAAGGTTGTTGGTCTCCTCAACATGGGCAGACGCTACAAAGGTGGTCCAAGAGGGTCACTTGATAGAGCTCCTCAAGGAAGTGTCAAGAAGGAGGATGAACAAAGTAACAAGGTAATGGTACAACAAACCGAGCTTGAGAAGAACCATGATGATGGCCAATACCATGAGGATGACAAGTACAAGCAACTCAAGACCGTTCAATGTCAGGAAAACTCAAGATGTCCCGGTGAATTTTGATGATCTAAGTCCCCGTGTCAGGATTCCTCCCAAGTTCAAAGTTCCTACTTTTGCAAGTATGATGGCATGTCTTGCCCTAAGTCGCATTTGAAGTCCTATGTTTAGAAGATCAATCCTCACCGATGACAAAAAGTGTGGATGCACTATTTTCAAGAGAGTTTGTCCTAACTCGCTTGAATGGTACTATCACTAGAGAATGACCGATCCGTATTGGAGTGACTTACGATGCTTCTACGCATGCATGAGTACAATGTCAATGACACCCACCGCATGCAACTACAAAGCATGTCTACGGGTCGTGACGAGAAGTTCAAGAGTATGCCTGTAAGGAGAGATCTAGCAGTGAGTTCAACCAACCTTGTCCAATGTGGAGTTGGTTGATATGTTTATGGGGACACTAACAGCCCATTCTTCAATCATCCGATTGAAATCTTCACCGGATTCACCGAGTGATATTACAAAGCGAGCGATCAAGTCGGTATCAAGAGTGGAAAGATTCATGTAGACATCTTCAAATGTCACAAGAGATCTTTGGTGCTAAGAAAGAAGCTAATGCCGTATGGTCGAAAAGCCGAGCCAAGACCGACCGCTAACTGCGGGGCCAGGATCTTCAATCCTACATCAAGACAACCTCACAGAGACAACGCGAGCCGTAACGCCACAAGACTGCTTTACGAAGATCAACATGCCTTTGTCGGAAGCCTTGCAACACATGTTGAAAGCAGAGCTGATTGCTTGAGGATCCTCCCTAATGTCAACACCTCCTCTCCAGTACAATCCTAATGCCAAGTGTGTTACCATTCCAATAGCCCGACATAGCATCGATGATTGTTGGCTCAAGAACAAGATTCAAGATATGATGAAGCTGCTGCATTGAGTTTGATCCTCCCGCGAGATCCGAATGTGATCAACGCTACTATGCCTAACCATGACAAGGGTTCCAATGTCATAGGACGATACTTATGTTTTCAACATAGATGACTTGACCATTCCTCCGATGACGCGTTAAGAATTTGTTGCAAGTAGTTTGTCAGATGCCCAGAGAATTGTCATGGTGCCCATCCGCTACCGATGGTTGTGCTTGATCGAGAAGACGGTTCAAAGGCATGATGGATAACCGTGAGATACTATTTCAAACCACCGTGCGTAAGCCGGTGAAGAAATGTCTAAGTTGAAGATTGACAATGCGAACAACAAAGACCATCTCGATGATACCTTGGGGCACGTCGGAAAGTATGATTACATGGTGAAGTACATCGTCTCGAGAGTTACAAGATTCCTATTGAAGATGTTATACACGGATGGGGTGACGATCCCGTAAGACTATGCCGATGTTAACACCATAAGGATTTCCTTCACGATTCTCGCGTTTCAGAGTGGCACCTCTATTATTACTTCTCCAAGACCAGCCCATATTCCTCCCACAAGGCTATCCTTGAATTATGGAGTCGATGTCACTATCATGGCATCAAGCAAGACCGACCATTGAAGACCTTACCATTGAAGCTACCTATCTCGACATTGACAACATCACCGATCTAGTAAGGCAACCGAACCTAAGGGTATTTTCTCCGTGATATCTCTCTCCAAAAGACATCATGACTCAACTCATACATTCCAGCTTATTCAATCCATTCCCCAAGCTAGAGGAAAGAACCAAAGGACTCATCCTCGCCACCAAGTACCAAAGGAAGTTATCAAGATACCTCCAAACAAGAAATGGAGGAAATTCAAGATTATCAAGAAGAGTGACTACAATGTGTGGAACAGCTGGGACAGACCCATCCAAGATCTCCATGCTTGCTCCGCTTCTTATGCTCGAGACTCATGCTAATGCCTTGGTGAAGTTTCAAGAATGCTCACGCATCGCAAGACACTACCACCGATCAATTCGAAGTTTGTATTGTTAGCCTGCTGCCAACAACGGCCTAGGCTTCTCGACATCGATTGATCGCCGAAGAACACAAAAAGCCTTGCACATCTCTTTGGAATGCAAGGGTACTACCTATCTCTATGTCTTGTGGATACCGGTTCCGCTTCCTCAATATCCCAAAGACCGCTTGATCGGCTTGATGTCTAAGGGTTGGTTTTGAGACCCAGGACATTATTGTGAGAGCTTTGATGGTTCTAAGCTGACAATGCTTGAGAGCTCATCACTGTTAAAATTTCCCGTACTTTTGACTCCACTTTCTTTGTCATGGACATCCGCCCCAAATTTTATTCTTGCTTACTTGGACCTTGGATACACGAAGTACCTCTACCTTACATCGAAACCAAATACCCGTGAAAGGAAAGGTTGTAAGATGTGGTGAAGAAGAGTATATGGGTCATCTATACCATTCCGATATCTCGAGATGGAAGGAGAATTCTTCGAGACTTCGCAAGCTTTTGAAACAATCCCGCAGTCATGCCTGACTCTCCTCGCCACTCCCCGAAGTTACACAAGCTCCGGATGGCCTCATTGAAAGATGCTCAAGTCAAGCAGTTAAGGTAGCTCTATTTGGGACAGCCCCCATCTTCCTTCAAATTTGACAAGACTGGTTTAGGCTTCACTATCAAGGGTCAAGATGATATCGCCGCTAACGTGCCGCCAACTCCTTTCCGCATCGCCAGTGGTGAATCCATGCTATAGAAGACGACTTACAACGATCGACATCGAAGTGGATCTTCCCAACCTGATCATGGGCTCAAGAATTGAAGACCAAGACGCTATACCAATCTCCTTTAGTCGAGTAAATGCTTTTGTTTTGTTTTGCTTTTCGTATTTTTTATGTTTTAATAAACTTTGAAAGCCTAGTGCTCGTCGGGGCATCATGGCTCGCTTACAGGGTTATTATCCGTCGTTTATGATTTTCATTCAATAAATCGCTGGGCTTTTGTATTCAATTGTTTGCTTTCTTTACTTTATCACCCCTTCAAAAAGCTGTTTCTTACACACACCCACGTGATACACCGCAATCACTCCGAATCTCGCATACGCCTATGCTATTGCTAAATATGACTTCGATAATCCGATCTACCAAGCCAAGATGAAAGTGAGGAAGATTGTGAAGTGCCAGGAGAATCTTGTCATCGCTACGCAAAAGAAATGAAATATATGCACCACACGCAAGTTGAGGTTGTGAATTGGGTACCGAAGATGTAAAAGAGATCAAGATAGGAGCGGTCTTGAGAACAAAGGTCAAAGAAAGGTTGGTTCAGATGCTACGAGACTATGTTGAGGTTTTTGGTCAATAAGACATGCGTGGTTGGACATTGATATTGTAGTGCACCGATTGCCAACAAAAGAAGGTTTTCCTGAAATGAAGTTCATTTGATGCGCGTCCGGATGTCGAGAAAATCAAAGTCAAGTTACAGCCAAGGTTTCTTTAGTCACATTTATCCACAAGGTTGCTAAATGTCTGCCCCAAGAAGGATGGTAAAGCACGAATGTGTGTGGATTTAGATCTGAACAAAGCAAGTCCGAAGATGATTTCACTTCCTCATATTGATGTTTTGTTGACAACATCGCTCAACATAAGGTTTTCTCCTTCATGGACATAATCGATCAAAATGGCTCAAGACATGGAAGATACTTTCATATACGGCAGCACCCTTCTGCCAAGGTTATGCTTGGATCAAGAACGCTGGTGCCACTTATCGCATATATGGTGACATTATTTCATGACATGATTCATCACGAGATAGAAGTCTACGTCGATACATAGCCACGATCAAGAAGAACATCTTGATCATCTAAACGGCTTTGGAAGTAGAAATCGAGATCAATCCCAACAAGTGCACCTGGAGTCGATCCGAAAACTCCTAGGATTTGTTGTCGCGGGAAAGGTATGAGGTTGACCCGCTAAGGTTAAAGCTATTCAGAGATGCTCCCGCACCGAAGAAGTTTCGAGGTTTCGCCGATTAAACTACATTGCATTCATTGCACATCTAACTGCCATTTCAGAGCCAATCTTCAAGTTACTAAAGAAAGATCAAGTAGTGGAATGGAATGACGATCATGATCGCTTTGACAAAATCAAGGAGTACCTACAGAATCCTCCTATCCCGATGCCGCCTTGTCAAAGAAGACTCTTATCATGTACTGACAAAGAGAATTCAATGGGTGTGTTGGGGCAATATGACAGTCCGGTCGAAGAGGCATATATACCTTAGCAAAGTTTACCGATCAGAAACAGATACTCACAACTTGAGAAAACTTGCAACGCTGTTTGGGTCAATACTAAGATGCAGATATGTTGACTCACACTACCTTGTTGATTTCCAAGATGGATCCGATAAAATACATATTTGAGAAACCAGCCTCTCGTGAAGAATAGCAAGATGGCAAATGATCTTGACCGAATATGACATCCAAAGACACTTCTCGTGAAGCGGTCAAAGGAAGTGGTAGCCGATCATTTGGCTCATATCAAGCCGTAGATGACTATCTACCTATGTCAATTTCGTATGTAGATGTTCTACTGATTAGATTGAAGAACCAGGCCTGCATTAAGGACTGAACAAGGATCCCGATGGACCATGGTCTTTGATGGAGCCTCAAACGCTTGGAAATGGCATTGGCGCCATCATTACATCCCTACAAAGGACACACTTTCAGCCAGATTATGTTTCATCAACTAACAACATGGCAGAGCAGGCTGACATCATGGGTCTTAAAGCGCTATTGACTTAAGAATCAGTTCTTGCAAGTATATGGAGACTCGGCTTTAGTGATCAGTCAAATTAAGGGCAGTGGGATATGAAGCATCCGAATCTTATTCCTATCGAGAGCATGTTCCGAGTTTGATCCTACTAAGAGATTACTTTTGATCATATTCCACGAGAAGAGAATCACCATGTGACGCATTGGCTACTATGTCGTCTATGTTCAAGGTTAGATGGGACAACGAGGCTCCCTGGATCATCATTGAGAAGTTCGACGAACAAAGATATTGTTATGAGCTTGATACAAGAGAAACCTTGGTACTATGACGAAGAGGTATCTTGAGACTCGGAATATCCGCAGGGGCATCATAATTGATAAGAAGTTCATGAGAGATTCTTCTAAATTCTTCCTCGCGCGGCATCTTATACAAGCGCAACCATGATCTGCTTACTCTACCGTGTACTGCAAGAAGACGTATCATGGAAGAGTTACACGGCGCATTTGGTGCCCATTCCAAAGGACATACCATGGCTAAGAAGATTTTGAGAACAGTTACTATTGGTCCACCATGGAAGCGATTGTCACCGCTTATGCTCGATCTTGTCACAAGTGCCGATTATGCCGACAAAATACACGTACCTCCAAAGACTCCGAATGTTTTAACTTCTCCTTGGCCTTTGCAATGTATTGACATGATCGGAGAAATCAAGCCCACCGCCTCCAATGGACATCGTTTCATCCTTGTGGCAATTGACTATTTCACCAAGCGGTAAGCTACCTCGTCATCTCTACATTAAGAATGTGTGGCTCGATTCATCAAGCATAATCTTATTCGGTATGGCACTCGAAAGGATTATCACGATAATGGCTCCAATCTCAACAATAAGATGATCACCGAACTGCACGCAGTTCAAGATCAAGCATCACAACTCTTCTCCTTATCGGCCTAAGATGAACGGCCAGTTGGAAGCCGCAACAAGAATATTAAGAAGATTATACAGAAAATGACAGTGACGTACAAGGATTGGCATGAGATGTTACCATTTGCTCTTCATGGTTATCACACTACCACACGAACATCCACAGGGGCAACCCCCTTCTCTCTTGTATATGGTATGGAAGCGGTTCTACCTATCGAGGTTCATACCCTCAACCGTAGTCCCAGGACGCAGAGAGTTAGGCGAAGATGATTGGGTTGGACTCGGCTGACCGTAGATTAACTTGATTGATGAGAACGACTTGCATACATCTGCCATGGACAGATTTATCGTAAACGAATGATCGAGCATTTAACAAGAAGGTCAGCACCGAGTCTACCAAGTCGGTGATCTAGTAGTCAAGCGCATCATTCTTCCACAAGGTGATCCTGTGGGCAAATGGACTCCCACCCATGAGGGACCATTTGTAGTCAAGATGATTTTCTGGTGGAGCTATGATACTTAGCACCATGGATGGTGAAGACTTCCACACCTGCGAACGTGATCAAAAAAAATACTACGCAGAACGAGACCCGCTAGGTCGATCGACCTAGGCAAAATAATATATCTGGCGAACCAAAAGGGTTCGGCAAAAGTTAAGGATATATACAAAAGATGTACACCGCAAGTCGAAACGAAAAGGCAAAAGGGTATCCCGATCGAAAACCCGGAAAGGCGGTTTAGGCAAAGTTAGGATTTAAGCGTACAACTATGTCTCCGATCACCGCTTGAGACTACTATCAGATTCAAGATTTAAATGGCAAAGATCGCCTACTCACTTCTAAACAAAGAAGGAGATGAGATAGTTGAAATATATGAGTACTAGCATAGTTGAGACTTAACGAGATTGTTTCTGCATAGCTTTTTTACCTTTCTTGTGTACAAAACTACTTGGCCATACGCCACATTTCAAATAAACGCAAATTCTTTCTCTTTACAATTCTTGTTGTTGTCGTTTGCAATAAGTCCAACGTTTATTTTGAATGACTATACGCATTTGACAATAAAAATCTAATCGCAAACATATGAAAAGTGAACATACAAAAGTGCTTACTACAGGCTCCAGGAATTGGGACGACGACGAAAGTCACCAAAACATTCCCCCGCAGAGCATGATCCCCACAAAGGTATCACTCACAACACAACTTCCCCAGCAGAGCAAAAGGGAATCCACGAGCCGCAATTCCACTCAACTAAGTAAAGTTACATCAGTCTCCAAGCAGTAACACCTCACCCCAATAAGGTATTTATCCCAATGATATCTCTCTCTTTTCCTTTCTCCCCAGCAGTATCCGGACCGAAACTTGGTCAAATAGTGCATCGGAGGAACCTACATCTTCATTCCCACCAGAGATTACAACGGGTTCCCGACTCTTCCAACCCGGCCTCCTTGAACTATCAAATGCTCTCCAATGAGATCTACACTCGTAATCCTCGGTGAGCGCCTCCCAAATTTCCTCAAGAGATCTACATACAGAATCCCCAGATCGCCTCCCGGACTCTCCTCGCAGGGTCCATATGAGATCTCCAACAACGAGCCTCTCAAATCTCTACCTTCCTCAATAATATCTAGGCCCAAGACTTGGTCGATAGTGCATCGGAGGAATCCAGGTATCTTTCTTCTCCTTCAAAAGGTGGACTTCCACCTACTCAATTCCCCAAGGAGTCGTAAATCCTCAAACGTAACATTCGCATCTTCTTCAAGATGGATATGTTTTGAAATACCACAACATCTATCATTCATACATTACTCATAAAGTCATAATTCATGCATATATCATTCATACATCGTCATGCATCATACTTTGCATAACTAACCAATATTCTATCAAAGTTCCTCTTGTTTTCCAAAAAGTGTGCCACTTCCGACGCAAAACAGTCCAGATTAAGCCCGAATCGACGGAAAACTATCTCGAAAGACCGCCTTGGTTGTCCTCCGACGATGGTCCAGATTAAGCCCCGAATCGACGGAAAACTATCTCGAAAGACCGCCCTGTTGTCCCCAACGATCGCCCAGATTAAGCCCCGAATCGACGGGAAAACTATCCGAAAGACCGCCTCTGGTTATTCTCCGATAACAGGCAATGGATCAACACCCGACGCACAACAGGGAAGCTATCCACATTTTTGCCAATTACTATTTCCCTCAGAGTAATCAGCACGAAGATTTATTCTGATCCTTTCTTATTATCAACAGCAACTACAGAGTCTAGCGTACGACTCAGTTGCCCTGGATGGCATCTTAAGCCCATCTCCGACTACTTATCAACATTTCTCCACCTTCAGAATGCTGCATATTTGGTTAAAAACCAATACAAACCAATAACTTCATTCAAAGATGAGCACAAAGTCTAACGTACGACTCCCTCCGGATGGCATCTTAAGCCCATCTCCACGCTCCTTCCGCTATCAGAAACGACTACAGAGCCTAGCATACGGCTCACTCCCCAGCATCGATCTTTCCAGATGGCATCTTAAGCCCATCCCCGTCAATTCCCCTATCGACATTCTCGAGTCTAGCGTACGACTCATCCCCAAATAAGTATCCATCTTCTCCAAATGGCATCCAGAAGCCCATTCCCGCATCATCGCCAACCATGCAAAATTGTGTAGCTGAGTGTTCAATCATCTTCACCTCCGTGTCACGAAGACAAGCGTGTCAATCTAACCCTCCAGACAAGAAGATTGAACAGGGCAGTCATATACCCCAAAATTTGCCCTCCATCTACTCAAGAGATTTCATACATCTATACTCAAGGATTCCTCAAGAGTCGATCGACAAACTCTCTCCTAGACAATCAACCCAAACTAGGGTTTGGTATTCCTCAGATCAAGATGGACTTCCAACATCTCCAATGGTCTTCATGCCTCCTCATATGTTTCAAAGATTCTCCATGTCAAGTTTCAAGCCTCACAAGTCAAGTTTCCTGCATAATTGCTCGATGGTTGAAAATCAGTATTGACAAAAAGTCAACTGTGGTCAACATACATCAAACTTCATAATTTTGGGTCAACATACTCATTTTGAAGTTACATTCATCATTTAATCAAGGGTTGATCATGATTCATCAAGAAAACTCAAGATTTGCTCAAAAGTCAAACTTTCTAAATTAGGTTTCTAGATGAAAAGTCAATCAACTTTGACTCGATCATAACTTTCTCATACTCTTCTCTGAAGGAAATTCAATACAACTTCATTTGAAGTCCAAAAATTCAGTTCATTACAACAAAGTCAACAACTTTTGTTTTGAGGATATATTGAGCATGGAAACTCCAATTGAGATGAGACCAAAAAGGTTGGTTAGAGGACTCTTAGAGCTTTCAAAAAGTCCAAGAACACTAAAATGTGGAAAATTGAGCAAGATACACTATTCAAGTTGGGCAATTTTTTGCACAAAAGGATATTTTGGTCAAAATGTAAAATTTTCCAAATGGGCCTAAAATCTTTTGATCCAAACTTGTTCATGACATTATTCTTGACCCATAAATGCTTGGCCATGGTGATTTTCTATTTTTATGATTTATCTTTGAATTTTATAACATTTAATTCAAAATTAAATCATATAAAATATGAAAATAAGATATCTTTTGAAAAGGGTTGGATTTATATTTTCCTTGAAGTCCAAGAAAGCCCATAATCCTTACCAAATTCGTGATAGCATGCATATGGAAAGAAAAAATCAAGTTTTTAAGGAAATTTGATTTGTTTTAAATGGAAAATATTGCACAATCAAGGATCAATCTTTTTTGCTTGATTTTTCTCTCCAAATCCTCTCTATAAATACCAAGCATCACAGCCAGCAAGCCACACGAAACCCTAGCTCAAGCCAAACCCTTATTTTGTCAAAAATTTTCAAGAAACTTGAGAAAATCGTGTTTCAAAATCCAGCCTCTTTCAGCCTCTTCCAGCCATTCCATCGTGCTCAGAGGGTAAGTTTGAGTAAGAATACACTTTTGCTGTGAATCAAACCATCCAGATTCGAGCCATATCCATGCATACATAATCAATTTTCTTGAATTCGTATTTTTATTACCAGCTAGTTTTAATTGATTCTAACGCTTTAATGTGCTCATGAGACACTAAGGGTTTGATCTGGGCAATCGCCATTGAGTTTGAACATCCAAAACATGAGATACCATTCTTAGGGCTTCCGAACTGGAAAGCTTCGAACCGGCTTATCCAGATTTATTCGGCAAGAGAACCACACCATTGAACTCAACCATCGATTTAGAGGGGTAGGTCCTCCTTTTCGCTTAATCGCATATTTTGCGTGTTTAAGGATCATGGTCATCGAGAAGACGATCGGAGCTAGGGCTCCGGCCGGTGACTCGACTCCGCCGGCGCGGCACAATGGCGTATCCTCATTCGTCCATTCATTTACTATCCGCCCACGTGTTGACTGTGTTTTGTTTATATCTATGACACGCGCACTTATAAGCAATCGCTTTCAAGTTCCAAACACCAAATGCAACGTGGCGTAGTGGTAGATGCAAGCAGACTCAAGGTTTCACCCCAGGGACATCAGTTCGAGCCAGCCTGGGACCTGGTTTTGTTTTGTTTTTTCCAAACTTGCACTATTTTCTATTTTTCATATTTTCTTTTATTTTAATATTTTGCATTTTATTTTAATTCTTTTCATATTTTTATTTATGCATTAAAAAATTGTCAAAAATTATTTTCTTTTTGCATTTGTTTTCTGAAAATCTTTATTTAATTTAATAAATTAAAAAATACAATTTTGCTTGCATATTTATTTTTATTCATAATTTTGCATTTTAATCACTTTTAATTCATTTTTAATTATTAAATTGCATCTAAAAAATCCCAAAAAAATTATTTTAGCATATTTATCTTATTTCCAGCATGTCATATTTTTCTCATATAAAAATTTGCATTTTTTCTAACATTTTTTCTCTTATTCGATTCATCTTGTATTTTCCGATTTCTCGTTCTTTTATAGGTTGATCCGATTCAGACGATTCTTTCTTTATCATTTTATTTTTTCAATAATGTAATTGTCTATGGGATGTAATAGTTTAAATTAGGACTTTATTTTCCGCATTTTTAAATTATGTATCTGCCCCAAAGCCATGTAATAGCGTAGGACATTTACCTTTCCGCACCTTTACATTCCGCATTTTACTTTCCGCACCCTATCAATTGCTAGTAACTAGTCGTGTATGGCAAGATAATAATGAACTTAGCCCACTAATTTTCAAGATAAAATATCTGAAATCAACACACTTCTTTCACACATGCACCCCTTAGGGTAATTCTCTCTGCCTTTGCAATTCAAATGGTCATGTCCTCGAACGTAGAGGTATTCTAGCACCGCCTTCCAAACAAATCATCATAGTCCCTTCGATACAAAGATCATAGACCCACGATGTCGCCTCCGAATACATGATCTTGACCCTCGATTGTCGCCTACGAAAAGTGGTGATAGTCCCTTCGAATGTGCTAGGATACTTCCTACAAGTTGCTTTCTATGACCATCCGATGTCCCTTCGAATGTCCCGCTTACATCCAACGAATGGAGCTACCTACTAACTAATGGTACGGCTAGCGCTATTCTAAAGGAATGTAAAAGTATGAAAACGACCAATTCTGAGTGGGTAAATAAGTCTTTTAGTTGCTTGCTCTAAACCAAATACTTTTCACACCATACACTCTTTTTCAAAGTTCAAACTCTTTAAAAAACGAAACATTTCCGAACACTTTGTATACACTCCTACATGAGTCATTACAAAGTCAAAGCGAAATGCCTTTTCAAAACATTTTTTTCAAACACACAGAAAGCAATTTTAAAAAAGTGATCTAGAGCAACTAAGAGCCCGTAGAATAAATCATGGATGGAAAGGGGTGCTAATACCTTCCCTTTTCATAACCTTCTCCCTTACTCGTAATCTAAACGAAGGTCTTTTCTCGTACTTTTACCTTCCCTTAATTGGATAAAATAAAAGTCGGTGGCGACTCTTGCTATCCGCACATTTGCGATACAAAATCACTAAAAGTCGGCATCAGACATAAAGGTTGCTACCAGAATCGAATCGAAGAAGATGGTATTGCATTGACTTGTGTTCGTGAGAGCCTTTCGAGGAGGTACTTTCGAGGACATCGAGGTAAGAAGGAGATTGAGTTTCGGAACTCAAGTCGGGTAACAAGATCGCTGAGTATGCTTCAAGTTTATCGAGTTGGCAAGTATTATGCTCACTATACTAACGATGCGATGGAGAATTTTCCAAATGTATCAAGTTTGAGAATGGTCTTCGTGATGAGATTAAGGTGGTATCTATACGCATCCAAGATTTTCCGATCCGTTGACCGCAGAGGATTCTTGAGGAGGATCTTGCAAACACTAAGTCGAATGCTCGAGGGTATGTTGATAGGAAAGGTAAGCAACAGATGGATCATGGTAAGCCTTATGATAGGAGCAATCGAGATCCGCGTTGGAAGAAGTCCGTGGAGGAGATTCTAGTTCTTCATGCTACAAGTGTGGTGAGACAGACATCATATGGTGGACCGTAAGAGTAATGATAAGAAGTGTTTCAAGTGGGAACTCGCCATGTGGCCAATGATTGCAGAGTGAGAGTGGTGACTTGTTACAACTGTGGTGAAGAGGGTCATACTCGCCTCGCACAAAACCCAAGAAAGAGCAAGTTGGTGGTAAAGTGTTTGCATTATCCGATCGTAGACTAAACCAGATGATCGATCGATTAAAGGTACATGTTTTATTAATGACATACCTTTGATTGCGATTATTGATATCGAGCTACGATTCTTTTATTGCTAGATTGTGCTAAAAGATTAAATTTGGAAATTTCTAATATGGATGGAAGTATGGTTATTGATACCTCGGGTTCGTTGACTACTTCATATGTTTGTAAGAATTGTCCCTGTGATTTTTGGTAGGGTTTCGGTATGGATTTAGTGTGCCTACCGCTAGAACAACTTGATATCATCCTTGAATGAACTGGTTGAATTCAACCAGTTCATATCAACTGCTTTGAGAAGACGGTCATTTTCCCGAGGAGGTTAAAGTCAAAATGAGATTATGTCATAAGCGATGAACCTAGTGTGAAAGATGGTGCGGTGGTGTTTATGTTGTATTCGCGATAGAAACGGAGGGAAAAGCAAAGGGTTATGGATTGCCAGTGGTGAATGAATTTCCAGAGGTGTTTCCGGAAGACGTTAGTGAATTGCCACCGAGAGAGAGGTCGAATTTACTATAGATTTGATTCCCGAACTAGTCCGTGTCGATGGCGCCTTATCGCATGTCGGCATCCGAAGTTAGCTGAATCAAGAAGGCTGGAGGAGTTACTTGAGAAGAAGTTTATTCGCCCGAGTGTTTCACTGGGTGCTCTGTTATTGGTTAAGAAGAAGAAGGTTCAATGAGATTATGTGTGGACTACCGACAGTTGAATAAAGTTACAATCAAGAATCGATATCCTTTGCCGAGGATTGATGATTTGATGGATCAACTCGTTGGAGCTTGTGTATTTAGTAAGATTGATCTGAGATCTGGATATCATCAGATTCGTGTGAAGTCGGAGGATATTCAGAAGACTGCATTTAGAACGAGGTATGGACATTATGAATATTCTGTTATGCCGTTTGGAGTTACTAATGCACCTGGTGTTTTCATGGAGTATATGAACAGGATATTTCATCCGTATCTTGATAAGTTCGTAGTGGTGTTCATTGATGATATTCTGATTTATTCGAAAAGCGATGAGGAGCATGCAGAACATCTCAGGGTTGTATTGGAATTGTTGAAAGAGAAGAAGCTTTATACGAAGTTGTCCAAGTGTGAATTCTGGTTAAGTGAAGTGAGTTTTCTTGGCCATGTAATTTCCAAGAATAGAATTGCTACGGATCCTACGAAGGTAGAAGCGGTATCTCAGTGGGAAGAGCCGAAGAATGCTTCTGAGATCCGTAGTTTTCTGGGTCTTGTAGGTTATTACCTGAAGTTTATTGAAGGATTTTCCAAACTAGCGTTGTTGACTAAGTTGACCAGGAAGGGTCAGATATTTGTTTGGGACGTTGAATGTGAGAAAGGATTTCAAGAGCTGAAGAGGAGGTTGACAAGTGCTCCGATCTTAATTTTGCCAAATCCGATTAAGTCTTTTGTTGTGTATTGTGACGCATCATTAATGGGATTAGGTGGTGTGTTGATGCAAGATAAGCAGGTCGTGGCTTATGCTTCACGACAATTGAAAGTACATGAAAGGAATTATCCGACTCATGATTTGGAGTTGGCAGCTGTTGTATTTGTTTTGAAGTTATGGAGACATTATTTATATGGTTCTCGGTTTGAGGTATTCAGTAATCATAAGAGCCTGAAGTATCTCTTTGATCAGAAAGAGTGGAACATGAGGCAGAGAAGATGGTTGGAATTTCTAAAGGATTATGATTTCGGTTTGAATTACCATCCTGGTAAGGCAAACGTCGTTGCAGATGCTTTGAGTAGGAAGTCCTTGCATATGTCGATGTTAATGGTCCGTGAGTTAGATTTGGTTGAGCAGTTCAGAGATTTGAGTTTGGTTTGTGAAACTACTCAGAATAGTGTGAAATTGGGTATGTTGAAACAGACTAGTGGTATTCTGGAAGAGATTAGAAATGGACAGAAGTCTGATGTTGGGTTAGTTGATAAATTGACATTGATTAACCAAGGTCAAGGAGGTGAGTTTCGAATTGATGAGAATGGCGTTATGAGATTTGGTGATAGAGTGTGTGTTCCGGATGTTGCTGAGATTAGAAAAAGTATTTTGGAAGAAGGACATCGTAGTGGATTGAGTATTCATCCTGGTGCTACTAAGATGTACCATGATTTGAAGAAGTTGTTGTGGTGGTCGGGAATGAAAAAGGAAATTGCTGAGTTTGTGTATGCTTGTTTGGTTTGTCAGAAGTCGAAAATCGAGCATCGAAACCGCCGGATTGATGGAGCCGTTGTTTGTTCCGTAATGGAAGGGATGGAATCTCTATGGATTTTGTGTTTGGTTTGCCAAGGACAAGAATTGTGATTCTATCCGGGTTATTGTGGATAGGTTGACAAATCGCCACTTTATTCCGATAAGAATGGATTATCCGATGGAGAGGTTGGCGTAATTGATGTTGAAAAGGTTGTAAGCTTGCACGGTATTCCTTCTAGTATTGTGTCGGATCGAGATCCGAGGTTTACATCTAAGTTCGGACGGGATTGCAAGAAGCTGGGTACCAAGTTGCGCTTAAGTTCCGCTTATCATCCATGTATGGTCGACGGAAAGAACGATTCACCGTTAGAAGATTTGCCGAGTCAGGTGTTGAGAAGGGTGGAGCTTGGGATAGTTATCTACCGTTGATCGAGTTTACCTACAACAATAGTTTTCATTCGAGCATTGGTATGGCTCCGCTTGAGGCATTGTATGGTATGGTCGAACAACCTGTGTTGGTATGAATCGGAGAAAGTGCGGTGATTGGACCGTAGATTGTTCA
The DNA here is from genome assembly GCA_021764765.1 of Vicia sativa. NCBI lineage: Eukaryota > Viridiplantae > Streptophyta > Magnoliopsida > Fabales > Fabaceae > Vicia > Vicia sativa. Next base: position 4,323,039 of record CM038796.1, on the reverse strand, counting down.
ACAAACTTCGAAAAGATTAAGATGATTCAGAGAAGATGAGGACTTCGTAGTCGCCGTAAAAGTTATCACGATAAGAGGAGGAAAGATCTTGAGTTTAGCGAAGGAGAACATGTTTTATGCGAGTTACTCCGATGACCGGTATTGGTCGAGCTTTGAAGTCAAAGAAGTTGACTCCACGCTTTATTGGTCCGCTTCATTACCAAGAGAATTGGGAAGGTTTTCGATTGCTTTGCCCTTCACTTGCAAATTTGCATGATGTTTTCCATGTATCTCTAAGGAAGTACATTGCCGATCCGTCTCATGAGATTCGGTAGATGATATACAGTACGAGAGAATTTGACCGTGGAAGCGGTACTGTGAGAATTGAGGATCGAAGTCAAAGCACGAGGAAAAGAGATCGCATTGTTAAGAGTGGCTTGGGAGGACCAGAGATGGAAATGTCACTGGGAGTCGGAGAGTCGATGAAGGACTGTGATCCCGAACTATTCGTTCGAGGTATGTTTTCGAGGACGAAAACTCTTTAAGTCAGAGTTGTGACACCCCAAAATAATTCGATAATTAAATAATTATGATTTTTAATTATTAATTTAATTGAGAACATAATTTATTAATATATTGGATTTATTGGGATTAAATTATGGATTTGTTAGAGGTGTGTTGAGTAAAGTGAGGGTGTGAGGAGTAAAAGACTATACTCACATTATTTAATTCATTTTATTTATGTTAAAGGAATAAAAGGAATAAAAGAAGGAAAGAAAGAAAAAGGAGTTATTTTGGAGAAAACAAAGATACGTGAAGTGAGAAGAGGAAAAGGAAGGAAGAGAACCTAAAGTGTCAGAATTCGAAGAATCCACAAGGTAAGGGGTGATTTCGATTAGTTATTTCATATTATCGGTTTCGAATTTGAATGTATAGATCATAGCATGTTAGGAAATCTCAATTTAGGAATTTCTAGGTTTCCATGGATGTATACCTAATTGTGTCAGATGGCGTCAGATTGTAGGTTGAAAACAATTAGGGTGTCAGATATTAAATAAGAATGATGGAAATATGTTGTTTGATGTGATAATGATGCAAATTGGATGTGTTTTAGTGTTTCCCATGTTGAAATTCGTATGGGTAAGTTTGGGTTTGATTGAGAATGAATGAATGTTGTCAAAAGTGCAGGAAATGGCTCTGCAACACGTGGGAACCGGTTCCCAGTGGGGAGGAACCGGGTTCCACATTGAAAATTTGTGAAAAACTGGAAAAATGCACTCAGGAATCGGTTCCTATATGGGTAGGAACCGGGTTCCCATACAATTTTCCAGAGGCGAGTTTTTGAAAATTTTCAGGAACCGGTTCCTGTATAGGTAGGAACCGGGTTCTGCTTTATTTTTTTGAAAAATGTCAAACTTTGAAAATTCATAACTTTCAAACCGTAAGTCCGTTTTAAGCGCCGTTTTGGACGTTATTTCTTAAATTTAATGCTCTCTTTTATAAAATGAAAATATTTTCCAAAACTTGAAATTATTTTGAAAATGAGCCGAATTCCGAAATGGTTGACTTTTGACTGACGCATATTGATGTGTATGTAGCAGAGATCCTGTGGTGATGGATGTATTGGTATTATGTGGATGTAAAGCATGTTTATGCTGCTGTTAATTTTATGCATGATGGTTTAAATATCATGTTGTTGGTTTTGATTCAGTTATGGTAAATTGATGTATTACATAGACTGATTGATGTTGCATGCTAGTGATGTGCGTGCATATGCATTGTCTTGGTGAAGTTAATTCCCATTGTGCGGAATTTGACTTGGATTGCCGATAACCGATACCCGAGTGAGGATGGGTGGTTAGGCTGGATTCGCATCCGGGTGTTTATGGACGAATCGATAGTTACTGTATCCGGTTGATGATGGATCAGTGTTGGGTGACTTGGTCACGTGTTGGTACCACATGCATTGTGTCTGCATTTGTGTTTGCATGGGATTGTAACATGTTAGGATGTCTTCCAGTGTTGCAATTCTTTTGTTGTCTATTGATTATGCATAATGACTTGTATGACTGTGATTGTGTGTTGAATTTGAATTTGTGTTAAGTGGGTGAAATAATATGCTTGTGATATATTGTTGATTGAAAAGCTTATAATGTGTTTTAATTATGAGAAGTCTCACCCTTACTTTAACAATTTCAGATTAAAGTTAGCAGCTGAGGAGTTGGTGAGGATGGCTCTAGAGCTTGTCTTTTAAGTCCGCGTGTCAGTGTCATGCTCTGATTAGGTTGTAACACCGGGGAACGTTTAGTTGAGGATTTAGTGTTATTCAATTGTTTCTTTGGATCTCCTTGAGAATAATTATGGTTTAATCAGTTTTGTTTTTGGTATTTTCCGCTGTGTAAGACATGGTCTTAAACTGATTGATTTAGTTGGAATAATGATCCTCAGTGTAGCATGGCTACTGTTTAATTGAAGTTTTATTTATTAAATAATTTTGGCATCCCTTGATTTCCGTGTTAACTCTGATGGAATGTGACTTAAATCATTGATATAATTAATATTACTCGGGGTATTTTAGAAGGGGTGTTACATGTTATACAAAAGACATTATGACATGGTCTTGCTCAGATGCGTGGATAAACACGAAGCAGACATGTTGATGCACAAGATTCATGAGGGTTCTTTTGGTACCCATGCCAACAGACACTCTATGGCTAAGAAGATGATAAGGTCAGGATATTACTGGCTGACAATGGAATCCGATTGTTACAAATTTGCGAAGAAGTTCCATAAGTGTCAGATTTATGCTGATAATATTCATGTGCCTCTTACTTTGCTCAATGTTATTTCTTCCCCATGGTCTTTCTCTATGTGGGGTATTGATATGATTGGGATGATTGAGCTCAAAGCCTCTAATGGACATCATTTCATCCTGGTAGCAATTGATTACTTCACCAAATGGGTTGAAGCGACTTCTTATACTAATGTTACCAAGCAAATGGTGGTCTAATTTATCAAGAATAATCTCATTTGTCAGTATGGTGTGCCAAGCAGAATCATTACTGACAATGGCTCAAATTTAAATAATAAGATGGTGGCAGAACTTTGTGAGGAATTCAAGAATTGTCCATCACAACTCTTCATCATACAGACCCAAGATGAATGGGGCAGTTGAAGCTGCAAACAAGAAAATCAAAAAGATTATCCAAAAGATGTTTGTTACTTATAAGGGTTGGCATGAGATGTTGCCATTTGCTTTACATGGGTATCACACTTCAGTATGCACTTCAACAGGGGCCACCCCTTCTCTCTTGTTTATGGCATGGAAGCAGTGCTCTCCATTGAAGTTGAGATTCCATCTTTGCGTGTAATAATGGAAGTTGAATTATCTGATGCTGAATAGATTCAGAATAGGTTTGACTAGTTGAATTTTATAGAAGAGAAGAGAATGAATGCTTTATGTGATGGTTAGTTATACCATAAAATAATAAAGAAAGCTTTTGATAAGAAGGGAAAACCTCGTGTGTTTAGAGAAGGCGACCTTGTGCTCAGAAAGATCATCTCTTTAAACTCCGATTCCAGAGGCAAGTGGACTCCTAATTATGAAGGCCCATATGTTGTCAAGAAAACCTTCTCTGGAGGTGCATTGATTCTTGAAACTATGGATGGCGAGGAGTTCCCGCGTCCTCTGAATGCTGATGTAGCCAAGAAATACTTCGCCTAAGTAAATAAAAGAATAGCTCGCTAAGTTGAAAACCCGAAAGGGCGACTTAGAAAAAAAGGAGCATCTCGGTAGGTTGAAAATCCGAAAGGACGGTCTAGGCAAAAATTAGAGACATAAACAGAATAAACCTCCCAGTAGGCTGAAAACCCGCAAGGGCAGTCAAGGCAAAAGTTAGGGACTTATATGGCAAGTAACTACATCAAACAAGACTTGATCATAGAAGCAACAATCTACATGGATCGTCTTCATACCTCAACTGAAGACTACAATACAGGAGTTCGAAGTTGCTAGGGAGAATAGGGCTCATTGTCTTTCAATGTACCTTTTCCATGTATTTACCATTTTTCAAAAGTCTGTAATCATCTATGGAGTCATGCTATTGGCAGGCTATCATTCTATCAATAAAATTTGAGCCTTTATCCAATTCCTTTGCAATCTTATTTTATTCAGTTCATAAAAATATTCTTTTATTATTGAAAATGCATTTCGAAGCAAACAAATTTGTTAGAACATACTTGCAAAGAATTTACAATTTTAAATGTGTTTACTTCGGACGCGAAGCAAGGGATAAGATGGCATTGTCCTAAGGACAGGCAAGATTGATAATGTTGAAGTTGGTTCCATGAGAACCTCTATAACATTCTTCGTTCGAATATGAGATGTCAATGCAAAACGGATTGCTCCCACGGAATATCTCATTTCTTCCTAGAAGAGTTTAAGCAAATGATGCTCTGATGAGATACAATGATGTCTCCACATGATGTGCTCGTTAAAATAAAGCCCGGGAATATTGGCAACGCGCCTGATAGGATTTTTCCTTTTCAAGCCCACAATTCGCGAAGGTTTTATGTTGGCCGAGTGTCGTCCGTGCACTATTTGATCTTCTTTGTCGATCCTCAATAAGATGTACATGTGCATCTCATGCACGATCATCCATACATTATGCATAACTTTAAATCGTTACCCATTTCCATATGTTGGTAATTAGAATATTTCTTATCTCTCATAAGTATATAAAAAAAAGGGAGTTCATCTTTTCGCTGTCCCCACAATTATTCTTCGTGAAAAAATAGAGTCTCAAATAGGCTTTCGTCCTTTAAGAGCCTCTTTCCCAGCGCAATCTTGGTTTGGATTCTAATCTTCAGGTGACATTGTTGTTTCAAACTATAAATTTTGGATGGATCTTGCACAAAGAAGACTTTATCTCTTCAGCGGGAATGAACTTGATTTTTCCCAGGAAGTCCGTTCTCATTCTCCAATAATATTGTCATCATTTTCTCCCAACCGCAAGTGACAATTTCCTTATTTGAGCAGCTGATTTTCCCCAACAAATTAGCAAGTTGAAGACTTGTTATAGAAACCTCTGATAAGTGATCCATAAGCTCATTACTTGCTGATTTTCATAGCTGTGTGCAACAAGATTTGTTATTCTGATGAATGAAAACTTTGTCTTTATGGAATATAATTTATCGAAAAGTTGTTATTCCTATGAATGACAACTTTGTCTTTATAGAAGATAGTTTATCGAAGATTTATTAATTCAGATAAATTAAAAACTAAAAAAAAAACTATAGCACTGGTTTAGTCAAACAGAAATAAAAACTGTGGTTTATATGAGTGTACTACATGTCAATTGCCATAAATGTCTATGTATACGTGCTTGAAAAGCCATAAAGCCCAACAACAAATCAGAGGCGTTTGTTGAGTGACTTGAGTCCCACTTTGTTTCTTTATCAAATTTTTAAAGATAACTTTATAGGGAGTTGTGATGATAGTACTCCTACTACTCTACGCTAGTTTTATCTCATCTTCTTTTTTATTTTGTGAAAATGATTTTAGAGTACCTTTTTTTTCTTAAAAGTAGGGCATGTTTTGTTCTGTACTAGGCACGAGAAAGCACCCAGTTGCTCCTAAAAAACCAACCAAAAAACGAAAAGTGAGCCGATTGAACTTTGTTTTTACACCAGCAATCCAGGATGATCTTGATCCATGGGATCAAGATTTGTTTTTTTGTATTTTTCATCATACTCAATCAAGGTTGTTGATCCTTATCCTTATGCCAAATATTCTCTCCTTTACAAAATAGTATATATCAAACTTTTAGCTAGCTAAATTGTATATTAACTTTTTATTATTATTGAGACTTCTACATTAAAACACAATTTTAAAGATAATAGAAATAATACTATTAGTCAATTCACCTCCAAAAACTAATTTAGTGGTGGAGATAAGAATGCCCACCTCTCGAAGTTTTAGGTGATAACAATCTTATGTTTACAAATAAAAGTCATCATTTTAGATTTGATTTGGACAAGTGATCATCAAAACCTTAAATGGCAAACCTTATTAACCTTAAATGGCAAACCTTATTATGCAAATATTAGTTAGTAGTATCAAAGTTTTTTTTTTTTTTTTTCTGAAATCATATATTCGACTAGGACAATTGTAAAAATTAATCTTTTTAATTGAAAAGAACTATAATAAGTGATAAGACTTTCTCTAGTTTTTTTTTTTTTTTTTTTTATATATATTGTCGGATTACTCCTAAGTTTGAATCCACAAACTTTAATTGAATAATGGTATGAAAATTATATCAATTGTTCTTCTATATATTTTTGTTTTGATTTGATATAATAATTTACTTATGCGTTTAAGATGGTCTAATAACTTTGTCTCAATCAGCTGAGAGAGATAAAAGACCTTATGCTTCTTAGTCGAAAACGCTTGATTAATTGTCTCTAGGATAAAAAATATCAACGACATTCCAGTCGTACATCTGTCCGCGTCAGCAGGCTAGTTCTCGCTTTGTCAGTTATACGAGGCAGCCATCCAAGAACAATTAAATCACGCTTGTCCGTGAATGTTCTTTTACTTCTACATTTAGGATGGTATGATAACTTTGTCTCAATCTACTCAGACAGTCAAAAGACCTTCTGCTCCTCAGTCGAAAATGCTTGGTCAATTGTCTTTAGGATAAAAAAGATCAACGACACTCTAGTCGCACATTTGTCCATGTTAGCATGCTAGTTCTCGCTTTGTCAGTCATACGAGGCAGCGACCCAAGAACGATCAGATCATGCTTGCCCGTAAATGTTTTTCTACTCGTTATAACGGCTAGTTCCAAGCATCTTTGCCTGTTACAACGACTAGTTCCTGGCAGTTACCTATTTTTAGAAGCCTAATATTTAGGCTTAAAATAGAAACCAATGACTACACATCGAGGGAACTATATAAACCTCACACTTGCGAGGGTCAGGTATTCAATATTCATCACTCATTTATAAAATCCAAGACTTTCTATTTTGTATCTCTTTACACTCTTTTTTACTTGAACATTTGAGTGTCTTGCAGGTACACTTCACTCTTTCTCATTACCAACGTTGCAAAACGAAAGATATCAGACCATTACAAACTCTGATTATCATCAATTTTTATTATAAATTCATTATTTCTTCATGTGAGCTTAAAAAACTGAAAATAAATATATTAAATCAATCTATTACATTTAATTGTACAAAATGCAAGTTCAAATTCCCATCATTCCATTTATTGACTTCGTCTTCAAAATGATGGTAATTTAAGACTTTTGTCGATAAATTAATGAATAGAATAATATTATCGTTATATATTATAATTCTATTAAATTAATTTTAGGATAAATTATAGTTTTTTTATATTTTGAACAACTCATAAAATTATTTTTTCTATTTATTTTTTAAATACTTTTTATATACGTGATATACATTTTGAATGAGAGAAGATGTATTGAAAAATAAAAAAGACGAACAAACAAACTGAGGGAGAAAGAAGGTGAAGAAAGACAATTAGAGAAGACGTTTAAAAAAAACATTATAAAACACGCTTTAAGTAATTAATTTTTTTTATATCAAATCTATAAAAATACGTTATATATCTAAAAAAAAATAGTACACCACATTGGTTTTTGACGGAATATGAATATGAATGATAAAAACTATTTAAAAATAAATAAATAATTGATCTCCTGAATTGACAAAAATAGGAAAGAAAAGTATAATTTAAATTTAATTTTATTAATGTGATAAAAATAGTGTCATAATAATAATAATAATTAATGACACTATTAAGAAAAAGTTAAATGTATTTTTAATCGCTATAAATATTTTTATTTTTATTTTTAGTTCTCATTAAAAAAATATATTTATTTTAATCCTTATAAAAATTATTATGTACATAATTTTAGTTTTTTTATGTTAAATCAATGTGTATTTTTAAATGATTATTTTACATACATCAAAAAAAATTTCAAAATTTAATTTATAAGTTGAAATTTTTGTTATTTTTATCATTATCTTTTAAATTTTAAAAGTTGATATTTAATTCTTTTTATTTTAAAAAATTTTAAAATTTGATAAAGAAATATTTTATAGTATTTTAAACATATATGAAAAATTATTAAAAAATTTAAAAGTTAAAAGATAATTAAACAGTTCTCAAAATTTTTAAAAATACAGAAACTAAAACTGCATGTATAAATTTTTTATAAAAACTAAAATATATTATTTTTTAATAGAAATTAAAAATAAAAATAAATATTTGTAAGGAATAAAACTATTCGACTCTTGAAAAAATAACACTTATTTATGTATAGAATAACATTTATTTTAAACTAAATTTTATTAAATGGTCTTTATTTTAAACTTTAAAAAGTGAAATTTAAGTATTTCCTCAGTCCTAAATTATAAGATATTTTGGAGAAAAAATTTGTCACAAATTATAAGTTATTTTAAAATTTCAATGCAACATTAATAATATTTTTTTCAATATATCTTTTATTATTTTTTTCCTTCTTTTAATTCTCTTAATTTTCTTCTCCTCTATAATTAATAAAGGACAATAACGCATATTTATTAAAAGTTTTTCTTTTTTTTATATAATAGTGATTATTTTTTTAATATATATAAAATATTTAAAATATCTTATAATTTAAATCGAGAGTATTATATATATATATATATATATATATATATATATATATATATATATATATATATATATATATATATATATATATATATATATATATATATAAAAGGTAAGGATGTGAGGAGGCCATGGGATGAGTGCAATAAATAAACAACAGCATCGAACAAATTATGAAACCATTGGTTTGGTCATCAAGTAACACAATTTCCGGAAGCACAGTTGGTTTTCGCTGTGCTGAAAGACTCTGACAATATGCAAAGCCTAAAACACCAAAGAATGCACAAGTCACCCTGGGTTTAGGGATATTTAACCAAAATATTTTTTTAAGCTTAACTTAAAAAAGAAGTTTATATTGGTCAAAATGCTTAATTCTAATCTTTTTGTCTAAATAATAATAAATTTAAACGATCAATTTCTAATTTTTTATTATTAATTAGACAAAAAAATTTTGACAAAAAAAATAATTAAAATATTAAAGAGTTAAGAAGTTAATATAAATATTTTTAATTAAGAGATCAAAATGAAACTTAACATTAGAAATTTTATGTTCTCATTGGTTAGTTGAACTCCATCTCAATTAGAATATGTTTCCTTTAGATTTTGCAACTTTTCAAAGTTTATTTAAATAAAAATTATATAAATTTAAAAATGAACAATTTAAATTTATAAAAAATATACATAGTATAATTAAAAGGAGATATTATAACATGAGACTTATTTTTTTCACAAGTTTCAATTTTGGTCAAAATATTGAATACATAATCATTGATATTTTTGAGAAGCACGAATTGGAGAAGTTTAGCGGCGCAATTGAAAAAGATTTTTTATGTCCCATTCACACTCTCATATCATATAATAATATACACCACTAATTATATAAAAATTAAATAATGCCGACCAATATCCACACAAATTAAAACAAATTTTAAATGCAATGCAATTGTTATCCCACCGTAACATTGTTTTCCTAAATGGAGCGTTGAAAAAAATCAATAGTTGAATCTTTATAATACGATGTTGAATGGGATATTGAAAGTGAGATGAATTGATTGGTGTTGAAAAATTTAAATTTTTAGTGTGTTGTGAATAGTAGTGAAATAAAGTTTTGAATTTTATTAAACAAGATCATTGTAGTGGGTAAAAATTGAATGTGTGTTAAATTATTAAGTAGAAAAAAGAAAGGATGATGTAGAATATAAAAAATAAAAAATAAGAGTGTTGAATAATAAAATTATTATACATAATTTTATAATAAAAAAATTAAAACTATTTTTAAAATTCCCAAATATCTTCAAATACATTTTATTTATATTTATCTTTTAGCTAAACCATAAGAGCATTTTTAATGAAAAGACTAATTTATCAAAGTTACTCCAACAAATAACTCCCACACAGAAAATAAGCAACATAACTCCATACGTAGCAAAATTAAGTTCCAAAATTTATATGTCCATGTAGACAATAAGCAACTCTTATTGGAGATGTACTAAGGCTATCTCCAAAAAATATATGAATATGTATATGGATATTCATCTCCACATAAATTATAGAGATTCATCTCAATTTTTTTTTAATCAAATATATGTCAGAATTTCTTCTCCTTTCTCACTTCTTTTGTAATCTGTCAATTCACACCCTCTAAACTCTCAAACTCAACACATAAACTCTCAAACTCATTCAATTCATGTTCAAGTTTCTACCATTAAAACTCAATTGATTAAAGAACTCAACGTCAAACTCACATTTGATAAATTTTTTATTTATATTTTTATTTCTATATACATTTGTAAAATTTGAGCATTAGGTTATGTAATATCTATTTTCTATATACATTTGTAGAAATTGAGCAATAGACTATGTAATATGTATTTTAGATATATTATTCAAATGAGCAATGTATTTGATAGATAGTTTAAATGACCAATGTATTTTTTTTTACGTTGGATTTTACTGTATTTCTACTATTTTCGTTCTTCTTTGAGTTGCAGAACATTATAAAAGTACATCTCTGGATTTTTCCAACGTTTTGATTTCCTGAATCTAGAAATGCATATTTGGATTTTTTTTTTGTCTTCGTCGTTTGGATTCATTTCATTCTGTTTCATATGTATAATGCTTGTGTGATTTAATTATGGACATTATGGATGATAACCAAGATAGATTGAGTAATTATAGAGTTTTGCATCATGCATCGGTTGATGCGGAGGCGTCATCTTTTGAGGCTCGTGCATTTCCGCCTTCGTCTTACCGTAGGAGGAAGGTGTCACCTCCTGATGCCTAGAAGCCCTACTGGTACATGTTAAGCATTCAAGGCACCCAAGACACCCCAGGGGTTTGGAAGAGGCCCATCCAACTTATCGGTGTTGCCTCTGTATATGGACCGTGTTGCCATGCATATGTGGGACAAAGAGGTCAAATATAAGTATGAAGTGTTCCTAAGAGGGAGGTGAATTAGGACTTTAAATCTTTACTCAGTTTTTATGAATATTTGTTCTTTTTTTTCTTATTTTGTTAGGCGGTGAAAGTAGTTAAGTGCAAAAAGTCAAGAACACAATGATGTATCATAGTTCACTTCACAGTTCGAAGGTACGTCTAGTCCCCTTACAACATGTAAGAGATTTTATTAATGTTAGATCTTCCTAAACAAGACTCTAACCAAATTATCAAGACCAATCTTCTTGAAAACTTACATCACAAGAAAAGAAAACAACCCCCTCTTTTCTTGCACACACATGTTTCCAACAATCTGGGAAAAACAAGCAACTACACATAATCTTAAATCCAACAATCCTGGAAAAACAAAATGTGATACAACAAGAGTTTTTAAATAAGTAAGTTTGTAGTATAATTCTCACTTTGAGTGATATATCAATGTAATTGATCTTCCCTTCTAATGACAATAATTCACACACACTAAAGTGTTAGATTGCTTAACAATTTTCTGATTTAGATGATATGAAAATATGCAGAAAAATTCTAGAATAAAAGTTGATGACTTGAAATGTGATTTTTGAAAATCTAAGAGTTTGATTGGAAGAGGTAAAAAGTGATTTTCAATTTTATGTATTTATAAGTGAATAACATCTTTATGAAACATGGCAAAGTCATGGAAAAATATCATGAACAAATGCCAAGTTGAAATGAAAAGGTTTCATGAAAAGAAAGATGAAAAAGTGTTAAAAAATTTTGTTGTTTTTTCAAATTCGAATAGGTACAAATCAGTTTGCATCCTGTGAAAATCGATTTAGACAGTGTAAAATTTGAAAATTTGCAAAGCAAATTTAGGCATGGTACAGGTGCAAATTGATTTGCATCAGTTAAAACTTGAAAAATTGCCTTTTTATTATGTCATGCACATGAATAAGTTATGCATTAAGAGTTTGATTAATTGAGCATCTAAGAAAACTTTTCCTTCTTGTCACTAAGAGATTTGTCTTCATCAAAACATATTTATCACAGAGAAGTTTGACTTCATACTCTCCCCTTTTTTGATGATGACAAACATTCCTCTTTGATGCGTTGTAATTTCCGAAAAATTCCCCCTAAGATTTATAACTCCTCAATTATATGTGAAACATACAATCATCTTGACTTAATCATCTTGAAGGAGTATTTATAGTATTTGGACCTCTAAAATTGTGAGTTCCTCGATTTTAAGGATTGACTTAGTTTTAATAAAACAAATAATAGTAGCAACAATGTATTGAACAATAGGACATATTACTTGAACAGAAGAACATGTAATCCTATTGGAATGCCTAAATATGTTGTGTTGAGTTAAATCAACATCTGGAACAACATGTCGAAGAAGATGTCATGACATCAGACATCACGCTACTGAACTGTTAAAGTTGTTACAATTTTGTTTTAAATTATGCAGAATATTATGGGAATATTATGCATCATATGTGGCGTGGAATTGAAGGCATGTGTGGAGATCTAGAAGATTCAATCAGAAGCTAAGGAGAAAAATCAGATTGAAGACAACAGAAGTTTTCAATTGTTTGTTTTATGCAGAGTTTGTTTCTGCAGTTTGTTACAACCGATATGTTGTTGTTTGAAGGTCCAAATTCAGTTGGGTGATGGGTTATGTAACACCCCAATTCTACCCCGCATAATTATATAATAAAATCAGAGTTTCAAAATTTCATTTAACAAAATTGAGGCATCACATCTTCGCATTTCCAACAATTAGCATTATAATGCACATCAAAAATCGGATATACCGAATCATACATAATTCATCATACGTACATATGAATATTCACAACACAACGGATATGTTAACAAAATATACATAACATCATGTTGTCATCAATACATAAGGTTATAACATAATAAGATAGTATATACAAACTATCCTATCAAAATAATGACGTCGCCCAAATCCCGAGTGTTACTACGACCAGAGCAGAACGACGCAAAATAAAGTGACTCGAACTAATCCCCCTCATCCTCGGGGATCACCTGCACGTTACCAATATATAGGTAACGGCGAAACAAGTAAAGGGGTGAGATACTTTCAAAACATATAATTAAAGCATGATAGCATATATGGATAATTTTTGGAAGTACAATTGATATAAGTTAAATAAAGTATGCCGACACGCATTAAAAGTTTACATACTTCAAATTAGCATTAGTGTATAAATTAGCACTTTAGCTCCATAACATAATCATTATATTCACATCAACACAAAAACATCATGTACCGCCGCAATTCAATCATCATTCATCAATTAAAGACGCAATGATAAACAACTCGAACATAAACGTAACCGACTCCAAATTAAACATAATGGACTCCATGAGACACGACTATGTTATGCATGTGGTACCCATCGCTTTGTCTGTAATTAGGGACACAAGGCATAAAGCCCATCTTTGCTCGGCATAAAAGTCATCATCGCTTGGCATGAAAGCCCTCTTCGCTTATAAAATGTATGTGACTCAATAAATAAAGACCACACAACAACATATCATCATCGCTCATCACAATTGACATAAAGTCCACATCGCCATATTTATTCATACCAAATAAACATGTCATCGCATCGCATAAACAACAACAAGTATTCATAATTAAATACACCGTCGCAAAACATCATTATCAATTAATCCACTAATTCCAAAAACGGAAAAATGAATAAAAACACCAATAACCTTCGCGAAAGCCATTCTTGATTTCCGGCATAATTTATAAACATCAACTTCAAAATCGGATAGTTCATATACGCCTTAAAATGACTAAAACACAATCCGGGTCAATTTACCGTAAATTAGCCTATTTCGGGTCGTTCCGTAAAAACTCACAATTTCGAAAAACTAACTTCACCACTACGTTCTACACGTCAAACTTAGCTAGCACGTCAATTTTCGTTGAATTCAGAGCAACTTGCTCCCTCATCGAATTTACCGAAATCGGAAAATCGGAATATAATCGGGTTCTAAATTTAATCGGTTATCTTATCCCCTAATTATATTTTATGGTTACCAAATGCTACTAGGTGGAATTGGCATATTTAAGAAAACCAGTAGCCATTTACAGTAATTATGCAGGTAAAATTGTCATGACAGAAAACAGCAAAATTGAGCTTACAGCAAAACTAAGAATTTTTCCAATTTCCGTTTCTTCTCCTCTACAAGGGACGTACGTCCCCATAATCCCATGGCAAGCGAGGCGGGTGCCTCAACCTTGGGGGTGGTCGCCCCACAATGGAGGTGGGCGCCTCACCCCCCTATGTTCCTCCCATCCATTGTTTTCCATCCCCTGCGTTTTCTGTATATATTCCAGTTTCTTATTTTTTTCTGTTTTTCCTAGTTTACTGTTAAGTTTTTCCATTCCATTTTCATTCTTATTTTCATTTCTATTTTTCATTACATACTATATCATCCTCCTAACAACAACACTCATATTTTCTACACCAATTTCAAATCTTCTAAACCCTTCAACAATCACCCAACACAACTCTATACTATCTATCAATTTTTCTCCCAATTCAAACTAAATCCATCAAACCCTAACTAAATGAAATGGAAATCAAACCCCTTACCTAGCAAGCTTTGAGTGTTCTTGATGATTCCTCAACCAAGCAACCAAGCCTTGTTCTTCTTCTTACTCTCTTCTTCTTCTTCAACCAAAACCCTAGCTTTTTCTCCAAACTTCTCAACTTTTGTGTTTTGGTGTTATGTTTGGAAAGGTGGAGGAAATGATATATATATAACATGTCTTACTAGCCAACTTAAGGAAATTGCTCACATACCCCTCATCTATTCTTAATACACTAAATATAACATCTAATTATATTATTAACTTAATTTGTTAATTTAATTCCAGGAAATTAAATATTGGTCCGAATAATATTTTACCGAGCCGAACAAAACGTCGTTAAATATATTAATAGATATACCGATTAATATAATTATTTTCGTCGCTAAAACAATCGTCAACGATAATTCAAAAATATTAATATAATATAATATTTAATAAAACGGGCGTTACAGGTTATAAATAAGGACTTTGTAACCTAGTTTTATGAAGCTAGCCAATTATAGAAAGATGTAATCATGAGGGTTAGCCGTGTGTGTGAACCACCCGAATTGTGGGATGGCCACTAATTTGTACCTCGAAGCCCGTAGGCAATATGGTAGTTGTAATCACTCAGAAGCTGTGAAGCAATGAGTTGAGTCATGTTCTTGGAGAAAACTGTGAAGTAACTACAAGTATGTGTGTCCGCAGTTTTGACTGTTTTTGTATTTGAATAGGTGTTCTTCAAATAGGTAGTTATTGTTGTAGGGGTTTGCAACAATTAGGTATCACTAGGGAGTGAGCAGAGGTTTCTTGTCTTAGACGGTCTTCTAAGATAAAGGTTTCATTGGATAGTGATTAGGTAAATCAGAGGTTGTTTACATAAAATAATACTACTGATAGTGGAGTCTTCTTCCTGGCTTGGTAGCCCCCAGATGTAGGTTGTTTTGAACCAAACTAAGTAAATAATTCTGATGTGTTCTTTATGTTTCCTGCATTGTTGTGTTAATCTACCTTGTCTATTTTGTTCAAATATTAGATCAGATGTCTCAACATCCTTATAGGACATCCGAGTCTACTACAGCCATCAGAATTTCAAAAATATTAAGATAATGAAATAAACAAGCATACAACATAACACATTTCTCCCCCTTTGACATTATCCAAAATAAGGGCAAGATGGGTGAAAGATGATAAAATTTGCAAGTAAACAAGGTCATAAATAAGAATTAATACCAAGAGATAAAACAAACAACATATCATATTTAAGATAGAACATAATCATGATATTGATTCTTTTACCTTTGAGTTTTACTTCATTTTCATCTTCGATCAAGCATTCATATTTGGTGAACTTGATTTTTAAGCTTTTGTCACATAGTTGACTTATGCTTAGAAGATTATGCTTCAGTCCTTCAACATAAAGTATATCTTCAATATAAAGTACATCTTCAGTGAATGGTGCTCAAAATTTGCCAATGCCAATAATTTTTCTTTTGTTATTGTCTCCATAAATGACATAATCCTTAGTCTTTAGAACTAGATTTGAAAGTTATTATATCTTCTGTCATATACTTAGAATAACAACTATCGAGATACAAGAGATTTGTAGTGGTCTTAAAGCATGCCTACAAAATCAATTGGGTTTTTTTAGGTACCCAATGCACCTTGAGTCCTTCATAATTACTTCTTTCTAAAAACTATTCACACCAAACTTCAACATCCACCTCTCATATCTAACCCTATAAATTCCATCCCTGATTGCCATGCAAAAAATCAGTGGTAGCTCAACAAAGTAACTATTCTCTCTAAAAAGTAGACTCAATCATTGAAAAATACAAAGTAATCAATCTTATGGAGAAAGTGGATTTATGAATCCAAAAATACAAAGTAAAGGTTGTAAACATGAGAGTTGGCATGTAGTTGTTGTCACACTAAAAGTGATGTAGCCGGTGTTATTTGCTTCTCACTATGTAGTAGTGATTATGGCTTTCCGTTTTCTTTTGGTGTAATATTTTTGTCTAGATCGACGACATTATTTGTGAGGTGTCTTCATCCCTTTTAACATATGAAACTCTTCTTAATAATTTCTCTCCTCTAAATTCAGAGTCAGTTCCATTGTAGAACATTAGTAACATGACAAAATCATGACATTGTTAGATTTCTGCTTTAGTATTCAAACACAAATCAAGAGTCTAATATGCAAATTCAATAGCCATAGTACTTCTATTTTAGAATTTTGCATACATGATACAAATCAAGAGTCTAATCAGCAGATTCAATAGCCAGATTATATACACAACTAACTTTAGTATACAAACACAATTCACACTCATGAATAAATTATATTTGTTTATAGTTACAACTTACAATCATAGTGATTCAATGAACTTAAATATCAAATTAAAAATTAGATAGAAGAATAGGAAATAACTAAACATATCATATCATTCAAATAAAAAATTGATGAGTTGTAGAACGAGAGATATATGATTTGGTCCAGTCTTAAAATGGATAAAAGATCATATGAGGAAGAAATGGTTGTAACATACCTTCTAGATGTCGGTAAGAAGTTATGTTAACCAAAATTGAAATTCTCATTGCTAAAGCATATTCTATCCACCGGAAGTCGCTAGAATTCTCACCATAGAAAACAAAAATTGTAAAAAAGTTAAAACTAAATCTCTAATCAAAACCACTCTCATAAATCCTAAATATGTCATAACCAAACACTTCAAAAACAAACATACATATATAGTTAAACTAAACAAACCACAATAAAACAAAACGAAACAGGAAGATCAAACAAATTGAAAAAATCACTTCATCATCTAGGTAGTCAGAAGAATGACAAGACAATGGACCATCGGTGAGGGTGATTGCGTTTACGAGCGGTGGATGTGAAAATTATGGATTCTAAAAATTCGGTGGTTGCAAAAATTGGTATTTGCGAAAATTAGTGGTTCCGATCAAGTTTTAGTTTGTTTAGAAAAATCGATGGTTGCGAAATTGGTGTTTGCGAAATTTAATTATAAAATTGGTGATTGCAAAATTGGTGTTTGTGAAAGTTAATTTTTTATTTTAAGTGGGGAAAAATAACAAATAGTTTAAGAGACAATATTATATTTTAGATAGATTTTGTTTCAATAAAATAACCGTTGAAGATAGTGTGTCTTAATGGTTAAAAATTGGTTATGTATTAGTTAAGTACTGGGTTGGGTTTATTCTCACTCTCTAATTTTTACAATTTGTATACTTTTTTAATTTTATTCTACATAATTTTTTTTTTTCAATTTATAATTCTTTCTTTCATTTGCATCCTTTTATTTTAATAAAAAAAGTTAAAAATTAATTAAAAAATATCATAAAAATAATTAATAAAATTAAAAAATAAGGATTAAAAATTAAAAATAAATATAAAACATCATCAAAATAATTAATAAAATTAAAAAATAAGGTTTAATAATTTTTTATAAAATTTAAACAAAACTACTAATATTTTAAAAATCATTTAAACTTGTTTTTTTTGTGAAAAAAACATTGTATTATTAAATATCTGAACAATTCCATACCATTTATTTAAATTAAAATTAAAATAATTAATTTTTTTTTATATTTGCAGCAAAATCCGTAGAAAACTTTTATGTGGAATTACCTCCAAATTTTGTATTGTTTAATGTGTTTTATTCAACATTTAAAGTTTGTAACAAAATTTACAAATAATAGTGAAATTTGCTGCGAATTTCATTTGTATAGAGAAATTTATTTTATTAAATAAAATCACATAAAAATTCGCAGATATTTCTGCAAATAAATTTTCAAAATATTTGAATGAATTAAAACTCTCAACCCTTTGAACTGAACTGAAAATGCATCTAATTTTGCATATGGATATCCAAACTGTTACCACAACTACCACCAACAACAAAACATAACTCTATTCCACGTCAATAATCATGCTCCACTATAACTATTACAATTTCATTCACACCTTGGAGGGATCATTATCTATCTTGATATCCCTAGCTAAAGTATGGTACCACTATGAATATTGAACTATTTATATATATTGAACTATTTATATTATATGCCAAAAAATGTTTGATTTCAATCGTAGTTGGTTGTGATTCATAGACAAGTCTAAATGCTTTCAAGTATAAAATCCAAAACATTTGCTTCACAAAAATCTTAACATTTGTTGCACCAATATTTCATTATTAGGTATTGAATTTTGAATATTCATTACGAATGATAGATATTACCGGTGAGGTTTAAAACATGTGGGGCAGGTATGTTATTGCAAATATCATCACCGACCTAAAGTTAGAGACATGAAGAGATACTTATTGCGAATATCTCTGCGTGAGATGAGGAAGAGATGAAGGATGCAATAATTAGAATATGGAATGGGAGGTTGATTCAATTCATCTGAAATGAAACTTCACAGTTTTTGTTTTTATTTAGGGTGATGCTAACTACGACATTTTTTAAGGATTCTAAATTAAAAAAATATTGCATTAAAATAAAAGTCTTTTAAAAAAAAAGACGTATAATTTATTCTCTAAGAAATCTATTATTTTAATATCCAATACATTAAGCACGAGTGTTTTCAAATAAAAATATTTCTTTTTTAAATTTTTAAAGAGTGTTTTAGGGGTACTCGTTATTATTTCCCTTTTATTTTTTATGAATGGGTACATTCAACATTTATAGTCTGTTTAGTAAGGCTGTTATATGAATTCTTATCTTATAGCTTATAGTTTATAACCTCGTAAAATATTTTAAACTTGTTTGGTAACAGTCATTTGATCACGAGTTTATAGCTTATTTTATTAGTTTATAACTTATTTTCTAGACGTCATTTCAAATGGCCACTACGCCAAGCAAGCCTTTACAGACAACGCTTTTTTTAGCTTTAGGCAACCTAAGCATGCGTTGCTATAGGTTTAAGCAGTGTTTTTTTCAATGTAAAAGCGCTGCCTAAAGTCGCCTTTAGGCAGCACTTTTTTCCATAAGTACTTTTTAAGTCTACCTTAGGCAACACTTTTTTAGTCAAAAGCGTTGCCTAACGTTGCCTTAGGCAACGTTTTTTCCATAAGCGCTGCCTTAAGTCTATCTTAGGCAACACTTTTTTTAATCAAAAGCGATGTCTATTGAACCCCCTTAGACAACGCTTTCTTAAAAGCGATACCTAAGGCCTTTTAAGACTTATCTTATTTTCTGTTTTAGGCAGGTGTTGTCTAAAGTCCTTCTTAGGCAGCACTTATGGTTTGAAAAACGCTTTCTTAAGTACCCTTTAGGCAGCGCTTTTTTATATAAGCTCTGTTTAATGTCAACAATTTTTTTTAAATATTAGACTTATTTTCACTTACAGAAAACGTTGTCCAATATATATTTTCACTACTCTTTTTATATTTGATTGTTACTATGTTAAAAATATTGTAAACGATGATATTATAAGGTTTATAAAATAAAATAATTTGTAATTTAATTAAAAGGTTATTTCTGACAACGGTTTTAAAGTGTTGGTGTAGATTGGGAAGCATTGCTGTAGTTTTTGCTGAAGAAATTAAAATATGCATTAACTAGAACGGTTTAAATCCTACTACGGCTAAAATTCGTTTCTATATTCAATAACATAGTCGTTCTTTTAAAAGTAACAATAGCAAAAAAAATTATTTGGAAACAAAATCTTACCGTTGCTATTTAAAATTGTTCTCTAAATAAAATTACAACAATGGTTTTGAAACGGGCGTTGCTGTTGGTTAAAAAGTCGTTCCTAAAGGCTAGTGCTACGCCTCAGATCGTCATGCCTTGAAATTTGTTCTCATAAGTAAAGGTAATGGTTTTTTTAAAGGTTTTGCAACAGTTTTTAGTCGTTGCTATATAGTTAAAATGTTGTAATGTATTTAGAACAATCTCACTAACGTATCAATCATCGTCTTCAAATATGTGTATGTTGTCCAATCATTGTATAACGAATCAAGATAATATACAATTTTTCTTATAGGATTAATCGCACCAATAACCAATGTCCATTGTAAGATTAAACAACGGTTATATGGAAAGTTTCTACACAACGTCAAAAAACGAGCAATTATAATAGATGAAGTTAGGATGAAAATCTTACTTATGGCCAGTATTTTATGGTAAAAAGAACAACTTTTATGTATCTTTGCTGGCCACAAATAAACCGAGTACATACGCTATGTCATCATCTACTTTTTTTACAATTAACCCTGAATTGACGGTGTTGGGAGCTAGCTCAGAAAGTGAATCTTTCTTTCAATCCATGCGGGCGCATCACTTTGTCATACATAAACCTTAAATAAAAACATCATCAACATTAGACTATATTCATTTATATGAGTAAATATATTGTTTATTTAATTAAACAAAGTTTATCGGAGTATATCTGATGTATATAGCAATAACACTGAGGCCTAAAGTCATATGTTGAAAAACTTGACCCATATCCGCACTACCAATTGCTTCCATGGTATTCATAACCAAAAATGTTTGCCTTCATAGGAATAAGATGAGTATCACCAATCAGAATATTTTTTATTCCTACATATGTCCGAAGGCACGACCTATTGTCATACCCCAAAATTTGCCCTCCATCTTCTCAAGACATTTCATACATCCATACTCAAGGATTCCTCAAGAGTTGATCAGACAAACTCTCTCCTAGACAATCAACCCAAACTAGGGTTTGGTATCTCTCAAGTCAAGATGGATTTCCAACATCTCCAATGGCCTTCATGCCTCCTCATATGCTTCAAAGATTCTCCATGTCAAGTTTCAAGCTTCACAAGTCAAGTTTCCTCAGACAATTGCTCAGATGGTTGGAAATCGGGTGTATTGGACAAAAAGTCAACTGTGGTCAACATACAGTCAAAACTTCTGATTTTTGGTCAACATCCTCATTTTGAAGTGACATTCATCATTTGATCAAGGGTTGATCATGATTCATCAAGAAAACTCAAGATTTGCCCAAAAGTCAAACTTTCTAAATTAGGGTTTCTAGATGAAAAGTCCAACTGTACTTTGACTGGTCATAACTTTCTCATACTTTCTCAGAAAATTTTTCCACCACCTCTTGTTTTGAAGGAAATTCAATTCTCTACAACTTCATGTCTCACAAGAATGTCCAAAAAATGCTTCATTTGAGAGGTATAACTCAAAACATTACAGGTCATTTTCAAAGTCAACAAAAAGTCAACTTTTTGTTTTGAAGATATTTTGAGCATGGTAACTCCAATTGAGATGAGACCAAAGACATTGTTTATAGGACTCTTAGAGCTTTCCAAAAAGTCCAAGAACACTCAAAAATGTGGAAAATTGAGCAAGATACACCATCCACAAGTTGGGCAATTTTGGAAGAATGCACAAAGAGAGATGCTTCAAAAAATCAAATCTTTTGCAAATGGGCTTATTTTTTCTTCATCCTAACTTGTTCCTCATGCAATTAGGAATGCCCAAGCCCAATGCCACGAATTTTTGATTTATTTTTCTATTTAATTTGTAATTTATTTATTTAAATACAAATTAAATCTTAAAATAAATTATAAAATCAAAATTAATTGGAAGATTGATTTTTATTGCTTTCTTGTGATTCAATCAACCCATAAATGCCAGCAATTTCAAAATTGGATCAAATTTGGCAAGATTGGATTGAAATTGGACAAAATTTGAAAATTTGATTTCATGAGAATATCAAAATTTGATTTCCATTGAATGTTGATCAATTCTTTCCAAAAACCATTCCAAATCCATCCAGTATAAATATATGATGCATACCTATCAAGAGAGGAGGAAAAAATGGCTTCATAAACCCTAACCTAACTCAAGAAAAACCGTGGTTACATGACACTTGCATTCTTGTTTTTTGTTTCGATTCAACCAATTCTAAGCCTGCCAATCGCTTCCTGGAGGTCCATTGATTCATTCCAGACCCTTACAGATCGAAAATCCATCAAGAAACACGAAAGAACAATCACGGTTTGCATCACTTTTATCAAAACTCGATTTCTATGATTCATGCATTGTAAATACATTTTGATTGCATATTCTTGTTCGTGTTGATGTTTAGAATGTTTCTGTATAAGCCGATTTGATTTTAAGTACCCCGAATCGTGATCTGCCATTGTTAGGTTTTCTGAGCTCCGAATTGGGACCAGACGATTCAGGAAAAATTGGCCAAAACCAAAGCCATATTCGAATTCAGGAGGTTAAAAGCAATCGATCTGGGTCCCCATAACAAATTTATATTGCGTATTTTTGGACTTTTGATTTCGCAGGGATGTAGCTACGAAAATAATCCATGGGTAAAGGCTATAGCGTCGCACTGAGGCCGACGCTATGTGTTCAAATATTCAAATTGAAAAAGATGAAGTCTGGCGCGAAGGAGGAGGCAATGGGAAGGCGACGCGTATAATCCACTAACTCCGTTTCCAAACAGTAGAACGTGCTAGCTCAGTTGGTCAAAGCGCTGGTTTTCAAGGTTTGAAGTTGGTGTCCCCGGTTCGATTCCCAGCCATGGCAGTGTATTTTTATAAGTTTACAAACTTTTCATATTTTTCTTATTTTCTAATATTTTTGCATTATGTTTTAATTGTTTTCATAATTTTTATTCTGCATTAAAAAATTCATCAAAAAATATTTCCTTTAGCATTTATATTCTAAAAATATTTATTTAATTTAATAAATTAAAAAATATATTTTTGCATGCATATTTATTTTTATTTATATTTGTGCATTTAATTCACTTTTAATTGCATTTTAATTATTAAATCTTTTCCAAAAAATCCCAAAAAATTATTTTAATATATTTATCATATTTCCAGCATATATTAATTTTCTCATATTAAAAATTGCATTTTTTCTAACATTTCATCTTATTTCAATTTCATCATATTTCCCGATTTTCTTATTCTTTCACAGGTTGCTCCGATTCGGACGTTTTCTTTTTTATCATTCTATTTTTTTCCAATAATGTAATTGCTCATGGGTTGTAATAGTTTAATCTAGGGTTTTATTTTCCGCAAGTTTAAATTATGTATCTGCCCCAAAGCCATGTAATAGCGTAGATTTACCTTTCCGCACTTTACATTCCGCATTTTACTTTCCGCACCCTTATCAATTGCTAGTAATTAGGCGTGTATGGCAAGATAACAATTGGACATAGCTCACACTAATCTTCAAGATAACATATTCTGAATTCAACACACTTCTATCACACACGCACCCCTTAGGGTAATTCTCTCTCGATGCCTTTCGATTCAAAATGGTCATGTCCCTCGAACGTAGAGGTATTCTAGCACCGTTGCCTTCCAAACAAATCATCATAGTCCCTTCGATACAAAGATCATAAGACCCGATGTCGCCTCCGAATACATGATCTTGACCCTCGATTGTCGCCTACGAAAAATGATGATAGTCCCTTCGATATGTGCTAGGATACTTCCTACAAGTTGCTTTCTATGACCATCCGATGTCCCTTCGAATGTCCCGCTTACATCCAACGAATGGAGCTACCTACTAACTAATGGTATGGCTAGCGCTATTCTAAAGGAATGTAGAAGTACAACAAAACGACCAATTCTGAGTGGGTAAATAAGTCTCTTAGTTGCTTGCTCTATCAAATGCTTTTCACACCACACACTTTTTCAAAGTTCAAAATTCTTTTCAAAACAAAACATTTCCGAACACTTTGTATACACTCCTACATGAGTCATTACAAAGTCAAAGCGAAATGCCTTTTCAAAACATCTTTGTCAAACACACAGAAAGCAAATTTTTAAAAGTTATCTAAGAGCAACTAAGAGCCGTAGAATAAATCTGCGGATGGAAGGGTTGCTAATACCTTCCTTTTCATAACCATTCTCCGAACTCGAATCTAACGAAGGTCTTTTTCGTTACTTTTACCTTCCCTTAATTGGATAAAAATAAAAGTCGGTGGCGACTCTTGCTATCCGCACATTTGGATACAAAATCCTACAAAGTCGGTTCACCAGACATGTAATGGCGACTGGGAGTAAACCAAAAGAGAATTGCCTTAGGGATTTCTAGATAACTTTTATTGCTTTTTGTTTGAATTGTATGCTTTATCTTTAAGGGTTGCTTGGGTATTATATTGATTGGGATCCTACACCGGATCCGGTTTCCTTTAGGTAAGTGGCATTAGATCATCGCGACCGCTAGACGATAACTACGCGGTCAACATGATGGCTACGTTAGCGTGACACTTTGGTTGTCCCGATACTCTTCATTCCCAAGTTGAAGATAGTATTTGGCTTCGTGGTGTCATCAAGCGCTAACTAAACTTTTAGAACCTTAATTGACCCATCTTGGCCATTAGAAGGTAGTGAGATGGCGGCTTTGTGTAGACCGAGGTTGGTTGATACTCGATGCTACGCTCATTGAGATCGACTTTTGGGACATTTTCGATCGACCACTTCGTCGTATTGAAATAAGCGCCTAGAAAGATCGTGATATGAGATTCCTAGAACCCGGTTACTATTATAGGACAGGATGAACCAACTCAAACTTTTGGTGGGGTAATCACCTATACCTCATGCAAGCCTTAACCCTAGGCTCATTGTGTGAATTGTTTATGTGTGCTAAACATGACATCATGACATCATTCGCATTGCATATCATTTCTAACTATTTCAAGGACCTAGGGATTTATCTTTGCTCTGTTTTGTAGAGTATTATGGCTTCTAGAAAGACTATCCGAATCAACTTCATGGGTATCCCTTCTCAACTCAAAGAATTGGTTTCAGAAATTCCCGACCATGCTCAGTTCATCAAAAGACATGGTTATCTGCTTGATTTGGTTATCTCCGGTTTTGAAGAAGATATGATGCATGTCCTATTCCAGTTCTTTGATCCGAAACACCATTGCTTTACATTCCCAGATTATCAGTTGGTTCCTACCTTGGAAGAGTTCTCTAAGCTACTTGGGGTACCTATTCTATACCAAATGCCATTCACCGGTCTAGAAAAGGTTCCTAAGTACGAAGACATTGCATCAGCTTTGCATCTTAAGCGTTCAGATATTGAAGCCAATTGGGAAACTAGAAGTGGAGTTAAGGGTTTACTTTCCAAGTTCCTAATTAAGAAAGCCCGAGAATTCCTCAAAGTTATGAGTTTCCATGCATTTGAAAACATTGTGGCCTTGCTAATTTATGGTTTGGTTCTATTTCCTAATTCGGATCAATTCATAGACATCAATGCCATCAAGTTATTTCTTACCCGCAATCCTGTGCCTACCTTACTTGGAGACATCCTACATTCTCTCCACGCTCGTACTACTAAGCGACAAGGAACTCTCATGTGTTGTATACCGTTACTTTCAAGGTGGTTTATTTCGCACCTTCCTCCATCAGTCTTGAAGAACGAACAAAGGTTGAGATGGTCTCAAAGGCTAATGTCACTCTCCCATTCCGATATCCGTTGGAGTCTTTTCTCTCAAAAGGACTTCACCTTCATTGAGCGTTGTGGAGAATTCCCTAATGTACCACTACTTGGTATAAGGGGAGGTATTACTTACAACCCTTCTCTAGCTCTACGTCAGTTTGGTTTTGCTCGAAAAGATGGTCCACATGATATGCTTCTCCAAGATGTTGTGTTCGACTACAACCATGATCTCCAGAATTACCGACGAAGATTCATACACGCTTGGGGCATGGTAAAGAAGACTGATACCAAGACTTTGGGGCACCAGAACTCCATTCCTTGGGAACCTTACCTCAAATGGGTGCGAGCTCGAGCTCAAAACCTCATGATGCCATTCACTGCTTTACCAGAATTATGGAACTGTTGCTATAGGTGACGTACCCTATGCTGTTCTCCATCCTGACATGCCTACTGATCTTGAAGACTTGAAGAGATCCTGGATTCAACTAAAGGAAGAAAGGGATACCTTTGAAGCTCAGTGTTATGCAAGTGAGAAGAAAGTTCTAGAGTTGACCAAGCTACTTCACGAGGAACGAAACATCAACGCCTACATCGGCACCAAGAGGAAGCGCCCATGGGAGACTTAGAGCTTTAGGATGTTTATGTTTTCTTTTATTGTTTTGAACTATCTCTTGTACTTAAAAAGAAAAAGAATAATGAAAAGTACTAATAAATGTTTGTTCATTGCTTGTTTAACAAATTTAAATCTCTTAGGTCCTTGAAAACATTGCATTGCATTCGCATAAACATTGCATAACATAGCATACCATAACATTGCATCACAGGTACATTGGAGATTGGTGTTCTCATTTGCTCGCTATTTATTTTAGCAGAAATGGCTCTTGAACAGACTGTTAAAGATCTCCGTGCTCGAATGCTCGGCCAAGAGATGTTCACCAACTTGGTCCAAGGCCAAGAAGATCTGAAGAAGCTCATCAACAAGAAGAAGAAGGTTGTTGGTCT
Source organism: Vicia sativa (assembly GCA_021764765.1). Classification (NCBI taxonomy): domain Eukaryota; kingdom Viridiplantae; phylum Streptophyta; class Magnoliopsida; order Fabales; family Fabaceae; genus Vicia; species Vicia sativa. Next base: position 4,295,914 of record CM038796.1, on the reverse strand, counting down.
CCTCAACATGGGTAGACGTTTCAAAGGTGGCCCAAAAGTGGTCAGCCGCATCGAGCTCTCTGAAGGAAGTGTCCATACCGAGGGGAGTACCAAGGGTGATGAAGGTGAGCAGCGTGAGCCAAAGAAAGGAGGAGAGGACCACTACGATTATAGCCAACACGATGAAGATGACAAGTACAAACAACTTGAAGACCGTCTCAATGTGGAAAACTTGAAAATGTCCGGCTGAACTTTGATGATCCGAGTCTTGTTCTGTGTTGTGATTCCTCCCAAGTTCAAAGTTCCCTTTTGCTAAGTATGATGGCATGTCTTGCCCTAAGCGCATTTGAAGTCCTATGTCCGTAAGATCAATCCCCACACCGATGATGAAAGTTGTGGATGCACTATTTTCAAGAGAGTTTGTCCGAACCCGTTGGAATGGTACTATCAATTAGAGAATGACCGTATCCGTACTTGGAGTGATTTGGCTGATGCTTTCTGCAGACAATATGAGTACAATGCTGAATTGACACCCACTCGCATGCAACTACAAAGCATGTCTATGGGTCGTGACGAGAAGTTCAAAGAGTATGCTCAGAAGTGGAGAGATCTAGCAGGCAGAGTTCAGCCACCCTTGTCCAATAGGGAGTTGGTTGATATGTTTATGGGAACACTAACAGGCCCATTCTTCAATCATCCGATTGGAAATTCTTCATCCGGATTCACCGATGATATTGACAAAGCGCGATTGAAGTCGGTATCAAGAGTGGGAAGATCCATGTAGAGTCATCTTCAAATGCGAAGAGATCTTTTGGTGCTAAGAAAGAAGCTAATGTATGGTCGAAAAGCCGAGCCAAGACCGACCGTGCTCAATCTGTGGGGGTGATCTCAATGCTACATCAAGACAACCTCGGTGAGACAACGCAGAACGTAACGCGCCACGAAGACGTTTAAGATCAACATGCCATTGTCGCAAGCCTTGCAACACATGTTGAAAGCGAGTTGATTACCTTGAGGGATCCTCCTCGAATGTCAACACTTCCTCTCCGGTACAATCCTAATGCTAAGTGTGCTTACCATTCCAATAGCCCAGGCACGACATCGACACTTGTTGGGCTCAAGAACAAGATTCAAGATATGATTGAAGCTAAGCAGATTGAGTTTGACCCTCCGTTGAGACTCGAATGTGATCAACGCTCCTATGCCTAACCATGACAAGAGTTCCAATGTTGGTGACGACACTTATGTTTTCAACATAGATGACTTGACCATTCCTCCGATGATTAAGAAGAATTTGTTGCAAGCGGTGTCAATCCAGATGCCCGAGGATTGTCGTTGGTGCCCGTCCGCACGATGGTTGTGCTTGGTTGAGAAGACGCGTTCTGCATGATGGACAACCGTGAGATACTATTTCGAAACCACCGTGCGGTGTGAAGAAATGTCTAAGTTGAAGATTGACAATGCGAACGAAACTGCACCATCCTGTGGGATACCTTGGGGCAGCCAAGTGGAAAGTATGATTACATGGTGAAGTACATCCGGATAGTTACAAGATTCCTATTGAAGATGTTAAGGCGACCGGATGGGGAACGATTTCCCGTAAGACTATGCTGATGTTAACACTATAAAATTTCCTCTCACGATCCCGTGCCTAGAGTGGCACCTCTCATTATCACTTCTCCAAGGCCCATATTCCTCGACAAGGCTATCCCTTGGAATTATGGAGTGATGTTTACTATCATGGCGTCAAGCAAGACCCTCTGATTATTGAAGATCTGACCATTGAAGCTACCATTCCTGACATCGACAACATCACCGGATCCAGTAAGGTGACCAGAACCGGAAGGGTATTCTCTCCAGAGATCTCTCCTCCAAAAGACATTGCGACTCCAGCTCGCATTCCACTACTCACCAATATCCCCACTAGAGGAAAGAACCTGGCTCATCCCGCTCAACCAAGTACCAAAGGAAGTTACTGAAGACACCTCCAAACAAGAAATGGAGGAAATTCTGAAGATCATCAAGAAGAGTGATTACAATGTGGTGGAACAGTTGGGACAGACTCCGTCCAAAATTTCCATGCTCGCCCTGCTCCTGTGCTCTGAGGCTCATGCTAATGCCTTAGTGAAGTTTCTGAAGAATGCTCACGTACCGCAAGACACTACCACCGATCGTTCAAGTTTGTATTGCTAGCCGGCTGCCAACAACGGCCTAGGCTTCTCTCGATGTCGATTTGACTCCGGAAAGAAACATAACAAAGCCTTGCACATCTCTCGTTGAATGCAAGGGCACTACACTGTCTCATGTTTTAGTAGATATCGGTTCTGCTCTGAATATCCTTCCGAAGACTGCTTTTGATCGACTTGATGTCGAAGGGTTGGTTCTGAGACCCAGTGACATTATTGTAAGAGCTTTTGATGGTTCTAAGCGAACAGTACTTGGAGAGCTCACTCTGCCTGTTAAAGTCGGTTCCCAGACTTTTGACTCCACTTTCTTTTCATGGACATCCGTCCCGCTTACTCTTGCCTACTTGGACGCCCTGGATACATGGGGCGGCCTCTACCTTACATAAACGAAATACCGGGAAAGGGAAGGTTGTATGTGGTGAAGAAGAGTATATGGTCAGTCATCTACAGTCATTCCGCTATCTCGAGATGGAGGGTGAATTCTTCGAAACGCCCTGCCAAGCTTTTGAAACAATACCCAGAGTCGTGCCTGTTGACTCTCCCAAAGTTGCACAAGTTCCGCCTAGGATGGCCTCATTGAAAGATGCTCAAGCTACTGTTGAACAAGGAGGTAGTGCTATTTGGGGACAGCTCCCTGATCTTCCGTTCAAATCTGACAAGACTGGTTTAGGCTTCACCATCAAAGGTCAGAAGATGATACGCCGCGAACGTGCCGGCCAACTTCCTTTCCGCATCAGTCAGAGTGGAATCCATGCCATAGAAGACGACGACAACGACTTCGACATCAGCAAGTGGATCTTCCCAACTCCAGATCATGGGCTCAGCAATTGGAAGACTGAAGACGTCATACCAATCTCCTTTAGCCAGGAGTAATTGCTCTTGTTTTGTTTTGCTTTTCGTATTTCTTTATGTTTTGAACAATAAACTTTGAAAGCCTAGTGCCTTGCCCGGGGCATCATGGCTCGTTTGCGAGGGTTATTATCTGTTGTTTGCGTATTTTCATTCAATAAATCGTTGGACTTTTGCATTCAATTGTGTTTTCTTTCTTTATCACCCCTTCAAAAAGCTATGTGTTTCTTACACACCCACGTGATACATCGCAGAATCACTCCGAATCTCAATAACAAATATGCTAGTGCTAAATATGACTTCGATAATCCGATCTACCAAGCGGAAGACGAAAGTGAGGAAGATTGTGAAGTGCCGGAGAACTTGCGATCACACAGAAGAAGAGCGAGTTATACACCACACGAAGAGCAAGTTGAGGTTGTGAATTTAGGTACCGACGAAGATGAAAAGAGATCAAGATAGAGCGGTCTTGAGAACAGTTAAAGAAAGGTTGGTTCGGATGCTACGAGACTATGTTGAGGTTTTTGCTTGGTCATACGAAGACATGCCTGGTTTGGATATTGATATTGTGGTGCACCGATTGCCGACAAAAGAAGGTTTTCTCAGTGAAATGTAGGTTCATGCGTCCCGAGATGTCGAGAAAATCAAAGCGAAGTTATGAAGAAGTTCAACGGTTTCTTAGTGTCACCTCTTATCCCCAGTGGGTTGCAAATGTGGTACCCGTACCTAAGAAGGATGGCAAGGTACGAATGTGTGTGGATTACAGAGATCTGAACAAAGCGAGTCCGAAAGACGATTTCCCACTTCCTCATATTGATGTTTTGGTTGACAACACCGCCAAGAGGTTTTCTCCTTCATGGATGGTTTCTCCGTTACAATCGATCAAAATGGCTCAAGATATGGAAAAGACTACTTGCGGCACTTTTCACAAGGTTATGCCGTTCGGGCTGAAGAACGCAGGCGCCACTTATCAGCGTGCTATGGTAACATTATTTCACAACATTCATCATCACATCCCCTACAGGCGGACACACGCCTTTCACCGCCAGATTATGTTTCAGTTGCACTAACAACATGGCCGAATATGAAGCGTGCATCATGGGTCTTAAAGCTGCTATTGACTTAAGAATCAAGTTCTTACAAGTGTATGGAGACTCAGCTTTAGTGATCAGTCAGATTAAGGGCGAGTGGGATACGAAGCATCCGAATCTCATTCCATATCGAGAGCATGTTCTGAGTTTGATTCCTTACTTTGAAGAGATCACTTTCAATCATATGCCACGAGAAGAGAATCGGCACGATTGGCTACTATGTCGCCTATGTTCAAGGTTAGATGGGACAACGAGGCTCCCGGATCATCATTGAGAGGTTTGACGAACCAGTATTGTTATGAGCTTGATACGTAAGAGAAACCTTGGTACTATGACGTGAAGAGGTATCTTGAGACTCGGAATATCCGAGGGCATCATTAATGATAAGAAGTTCATGAGAAGATTCGCATCCAAATTCTTTCTCAAAGAACGACACCTTATACAAGCGCAACCACGACTTGTGCATCTGTATAGACCAAATGAACGCGATGCGTATCATGGAAGAGTTACGAAGGCGAATTTGGTACCCACTCCTGGACACACCATGGCTAAGAAGATTTTGAGAAGTTACTATTGGTCCACCATGGAAGTCGATTGTCACCGCTACGCTCGATCTTGTCACAAGTGCGATTTATGCCGATAAAGTACATGTACCTCTCGAATGTTTTAACTTCTCCTTGGCCTTTTGCAATGTGGGGCATTGACATGATCGGAGAAATCAAGCCCACCTCCAATGGACATCGTTTCATCCTTGTGGCAATAGATTACTTTACCAAGTGGGTAGAACCTCGTATGCATCTCGTTACCAAGAATGTTGTGGCTCGATTCATCAAACATAATCTTATCTCGTCGGTATGGCACTCGAAAGGATTATCACGATAACGGTTCCAATCTCAACAATAAGATGATCACCGAACTCGCACGCAGCTCAAGATCAAGCATCACAACTCTTCTCCATATCGGCCTAAGATGAAGCGCAGAGAAGCCGCCAATAAGAACATTAAGAAGATTATATGTAAGATGACGGTGACTTACAAAGATTGGCATGAAATGTTACCATTTGCTCTTCATGGTTATCGCGACTTCAAAGACGAACATCAACAGGGCAACCCCTTCTCTCTTGTCTACGGTATGGAAGCCGTCTTACCCATCGAGGTTCGGATACCCTCAACGAGTCCTCCAGAGGCGAGTTAGGCGAAGACGATTTGGTCCGCACTCGCCTTGACCGATTAACTTGATTGATGAGAACGACTCGCATCATCGCCATGGATGATTTATCGAAACGAATGATCGAGCATTTAACAAGAAGGTCAAGCACCGAGTCTACCAAGTCGGTGATCTAGTAGTCAAGCGCATCTTTCTTCCACAAGGTGATCCGGGCAAATGGACTCCCACTTATGAGGGACCATTTGTAGTCAAGATGATTTTCCCGGAGCTTTGATACTTAGCACCATGGATGGCGAGGACTTCCCACACCCCGTGAACGCAGACATAGTCAAAAATACTACGATAAAGAGACCCGCTAGGTCGAACCTAGGCAAAAATAAGGGCATCTGGCGAACCAAAAGGTTCGGGCAAAATAAAGGATATATACAAAACATGTACACCGCAAGTCGAAAACCCGAAAAGGCGGCTTGGGCAAAAAGGGTATCCCAGAAAACCCGAAAGGCGGTCTAGCCAAAAGTTAGGGATTTAAGCATACGACTATGTCTCTTCCAGATCACCGCCTGCACTACTAAGATTCAAGGTTCAAATGGCGAAGATCACTACTCACTTTTGCAAGGAGATGAGATAGTTGAAATATATGAGTACTAGCATAGTTGGAACTTAACGAGATTGTTTCCGCATAGCTTTTTACCTTTTTTGTGTACAAACTACTTGGCCATACGCCATCTTTCAAATAAACGCAAAATTCTTTCTCTTTACGATTTCTGTTGTTGTTATTTGCAATAAGTCCAACGTTTGCTTTGAATGACTATACGCATTTGACAATAAAAATCTAATCACAAACATACGAAAAGCGAACATTCAAAAGTACTTACTACAGGTTCCAGGAATTGAGATGACGACGAAAGTCAACAAATAGTTCCCCACAGAGCATAAAGGTGTCACTCACAACACACCTTCCCCAACGGAGTATATGTCAAGCAGTGATTCCACTCAACCGAGCAACGTTACATCGTCTCAAGAACACTTCATCCCAATGGATATTTCTCAATCCTCCCCCTTCTCCCAGCAGCGGTATCCAGACCCAAGACTTGGTCAGATAGTGCATCGGAGGAAACATACACCTTTTATTCCCCAAACAGAGATTACAACGGACTCCAGACTCTTCTAGCCCGGTCTCTCGGCGATTATCAAATGCTCTCCAGCGAGATCTACACTCGGAATCCCCAGTAGAGCGCTTCTTAAATTTCCTCAGCAGATCTACATACAAGGTCCTCAACAGATCGCCTCCCAGACTCTCCTCAGCAGGGTCTATCTATGAGATCTCCGACAACGAGCCTCTCAAATCTCTACCTTCCTCAACAATATATAGGCCCAAGACTTGGTCAGATAGTGCATCGGAGAAATCCAGGATATCTTTCTTCTCCTTCAAAAGCGGGGTTCTCACCTACACAATTCCCCAAGCGGAAGTCAAAAATCTTCAAGGTAACATCCATCTTCTTCAAGATGGATATGTTTTGAAATATCACAACATCTATCATTCATACATTGCTCATAAAGTCATAATTCATGCATATGTCATTCATATACACTGTCATGCATCATACTTTGCATAAGACTAACAAATATTCTATCAAAGTTTCTCTTGTTTTCTCCAAAAGTGATACCGACGCAAATAGGTCCGGATTAAGCCCCGAGCCGACGGAAAACTATCTGAAGAGCGCCGCAAAACAGGTCCAGATTAAGCCCCGAGCCGACGGAAAACTATCTCGAAGACCGCTCCGACGATCGGTCCAGATTAAGCCCGAACCGACGGAAAACCATCCGAAGACCACCCGGTTATCCTCCGATAACAGCAATGGATCAACACCGATGCACAACAGGAAGCTATCCACATTTTTGCCAACTACAATCTCCCTCGAGTAATCAACACGAAGATTTACTCGATTCCTTATTATCAACAAGAACTACGAGTCTCGACGACTCGTTGCCTTGGATGGCATCTTAAGCCCATCTCCGATTGCTTGTCAATATTTCTTCACTTCATTCAAAGTGAACACGAAGTCTAACGTACGACTCCCTTCAGATGGCATCTTAAGCCCATCTCCTCTCCGTTCCAGGAACATCTACAGAGTCTAACATTCGACTCACTCCCCAGCATCGACCTTTCTGGATGGCATCTTAAGCCCATCTCCGTCGCTCTCCTATTAACAACCTCGAGTCTAGCGACGACTCGTTCCCAAATAAGCCTCCAACTTCTCCAAATGGCATCTGTAAGCCCATTCCCGCATCGTCAGCCAATAGCGAGTGCAAATTTTCAGGTGTACTCGAGTGTTCAATCATCTTCTACCTTCAGGTCGCGAAAGACAAGCATGTCAATCTAACCTTCCAGTACAAGAAAATTGAACAGGGGCAGCTGTCATACCCCAAAATTTGCCCTCCATCTTCTCAAGACATTTCATACATCCATACTCAAGGATTCCTCAAGAGTTGATCAGACAAACTCTCTCCTAGACAATCAACCCAAACTAGGGTTTGGTATCTCTCAAGTCAAGATGGATTTCCAACATCTCCAATGGCCTTCATGCCTCCTCATATGCTTCAAAGATTCTCCATGTCAAGTTTCAAGCTTCACAAGTCAAGTTTCCTCGCATATTGCTCGATGGTTGGAAATCGGGTGTATTGGACAAAAGTCAACTGTGGTCAACATACAGTCAAAACTTCGATTTTGGTCAACATCCTCATTTTGAAGTGACATTCATCATTTGATCAAGGGTTGATCATGATTCATCAAGAAAACTCAAGATTTGCCCAAAAGTCAAACTTTCTAAATTAGGGTTTCTAGATGAAAAGTCCAACTGTACTTTGACTGGTCATAACTTTCTCATACTTTCTCAGAAATTTTTTCCACCACCTCTTGTTTTGAAGGAAATTCAATTCTCTACAACTTCATGTCTCACAAGAATGTCCAAAAAATGCTTCATTTGAGAGGTATAACTCAAAACATTACAGGTCATTTTCAAAGTCAACAAAAAGTCAACTTTTTGTTTTGAAGATATTTTGAGCATGGTAACTCCAATTGAGATGAGACCAAAGACATTGTTTATAGGACTCTTAGAGCTTTCCAAAAAGTCCAAGAACACTCAAAAATGTGGAAAATTGAGCAAGATACACCATCCACAAGTTGGGCAATTTTGGAAGAATGCACAAAGAGAGATGCTTCAAAAAATCAAATCTTTTGCAAATGGGCTTATTTTTTCTTCATCCTAACTTGTTCCTCATGCAATTAGGAATGCCCAAGCCCAATGCCACGAATTTTTGATTTATTTTTCTATTTAATTTGTAATTTATTTATTTAAATACAAATTAAATCTTAAAATAAATTATAAAATCAAAATTAATTGGAAGATTGATTTTTATTGCTTTCTTGTGATCCAATCAACCCATAAATGCCAGCAATTTCGAAATTGGATCAAATTTGGCAAGATTGGATTGAAATTGGACAAAATTTGAAAATTTGATTTCATGAGAATATCAAAATTTGATTTCCATTGAATGTTGATCAATTCTTTCCAAAAACCATTCCAAATCCATCCAGTATAAATATATGATGCATACCTATCAAGAGAGGAGGAAAAAATGGCTTCATAAACCCTAACCTAATTCAAGAAAAACCGTGGTTACATGACACTTGCATTCTTGTTTTTTGTTTCGATTCAACCAATTCTAAGCCTGCCAATCGCTTCCTGGAGGTCCATTGATTCATTCCAGACCCTTACAGATCGAAAATCCATCAAGAAACACGAAAGAACAATCACGGTTTGCATCACTTTTATCAAAACTCGATTTCTATGATTCATGCATTGTAAATACATTTTGATTGCATATTCTTGTTCGTGTTGATGTTTAGAATGTTTCTGTATAAGCCGATTTGATTTTAAGTACCCGCGAATCGTGATCTGCCATTGTTAGGTTTTCTGAGCTCCGAATTGGGACCAGACGATTCAGGAAAAATTGGCCAAAACCAAAGCCATATTCGAATTCAGGAGGTTAAAAGCAATCGATCTGGGTCCCCATAACAAATTTATATTGCGTATTTTTGGACTTTTGATTTCGCAGGGATGTAGCTACGAAAATAATCCATGGGTAAAGGCTATAGCGTCGCACTGAGGCCGACGCTATGTGTTCAAATATTCAAATTGAAAAAGATGAAGTCTGGCGCGAAGGAGGAGGCAATGGGAAGGCGACGCGTATAATCCACTAACTCCGTTTCCAAACAGTAGAACGTGCTAGCTCAGTTGGTCAAAGCGCTGGTTTTCAAGGTTTGAAGTTGGTGTCCCCGGTTCGATTCCCAGCCATGGCAGTGTATTTTTATAAGTTTACAAACTTTTCATATTTTTCTTATTTTCTAATATTTTTGCATTATGTTTTAATTGTTTTCATAATTTTTATTCTGCATTAAAAAATTCATCAAAAAATATTTCCTTTAGCATTTATATTCTAAAAATCTTTATTTAATTTAATAAATTAAAAAATATATTTTTGCATGCATATTTATTTTTATTTATATTTTTGCATTTAATTCACTTTTAATTGCATTTTAATTATTAAATCTTTTCCAAAAAATCCCAAAAAATTATTTTAATATATTTATCATATTTCCAGCATATATTAATTTTCTCATATTAAAAATTGCATTTTTTCTAACATTTCATCTTATTTCAATTTCATCATATTTCCCGATTTTCTTATTCTTTCACAGGTTGCTCCGATTCGGACGTTTTCTTTTTATCATTCTATTTTTTCCAATAATGTAATTGCTCATGGGTTGTAATAGTTTAATCTAGGGTTTTATTTTCCGCAAGTTTAAATTATGTATCTGCCCCAAAGCCATGTAATAGCGTAGATTTACCTTTCCGCACTTTACATTCCGCATTTTACTTTCCGCACCCTTATCAATTGCTAGTAATTAGGCGTGTATGGCAAGATAACAATTGGACATAGCTCACACTAATCTTCAAGATAACATATTCTGAATTCAACACACTTCTATCACACACGCACCCCTTAGGGTAATTCTCTCGATGCCTTTCGATTCAAAATGGTCATGTCCCTCGAACGTAGAGGTATTCTAGCACCGTTGCCTTCCAAACAAATCATCATAGTCCCTTCGATACAAAGATCATAAGACCCACGATGTCGCCTCCGAATACATGATCTTGACCCTCGATTGTCGCCTACGAAAAATGATGATAGTCCCTTCGATATGTGCTAGGATACTTCCTACAAGTTGCTTTCTATGACCATCCGATGTCCCTTCGAATGTCCCGCTTACATCCAACGAATGGAGCTACCTACTAACTAATGGTATGGCTAGCGCTATTCTAAAGGAATGTAGAAGTACAACAAACGACCAATTCTGAGTGGGTAAATAAGTCTCTTAGTTGCTTGCTCTATCAAATGCTTTTCACACCACACACTTTTTCAAAGTTCAAATTCTTTTCAAAACAAAACATTTCCGAACACTTTGTATACACTCCTACATGAGTCATTACAAAGTCAAAGCGAAATGCCTTTTCAAAACATCTTTGTCAAACACACAGAAAGCAAATTTTTAAAAATTTATCTAAGAGCAACTAAGAGCCCGTAGAATAAACTGCGGATGGAAAGGGGTGCTAATACCTTCCCTTTTCATAACCATTCTCCCGAACTCAGAATCTAACGAAGGTCTTTTTCTGTTACTTTTACCTTCCCTTAATTGGATAAAAATAAAAGTCGGTGGCGACTCTTGCTATCCGCACATTTGGATACAAAAATCCTACAAAGTCAGTTCACCGTATTACACCTATACTGAGAACTAAGTTTTTTTCTAGCCGCGACCTATCTGTTTCTCCTTCAACATAATTTCCATCGACATCCCTAAGAAACTTTTTTGTTAAAAAAGTTCGAAACCCTCTAAGTCTTTTTCTGGCCAATTAAAGATAATAGAGCTTTCGCTTGTCATCAATGTTAAAAGACCAATACAAAAAACATACATAGATTGCATTAGTAATTTAAAGACATAATCGTCAACAAAAACAAAAAACATCACTTATGGTACCTTTATCTCACTCCAAATTTTATCTTTAGCGGGTTTCAACTCTTTACTTCTCCAATCATCACAAGTGTTTGGAACCTCTCTCCGTACAAGGGAACCAATATAACTTGTCAACTTTAAACCGTTAGTCTCAATTAGCTGGTTTTCTTAATTCTAATGTACGTCATACATGATTCCTCTATATCTTGCACGAATGATTGACTTCATGATGGTTATTCCTCGTCTAACTTCATGCTCCACTTCTTAAACTGTTTCATTTCCATCATTATCTTGAACTGTGTCATTTAGAAAATACAATATAAAAACATAAACACATTTAGAAATTTCAAATAGTATTGAATGAATAAACACAATATAATAATATAAACACAAGTACCATCATTATTATAAGCTTCATGTGTTAGAAAATTCAAGTAGCATTGAATGAATAAACATATATATAAAACATACACACAATTACCTTTTCACTAATATCTCTTTCTTTTCTTAGTTTGAGTATGAATTACTTGCCTCTTAACAACGCGAAATGATGGATTGATCTAAATTCCCTCATTATGATCCTTCCTAATATATGATTCATCCGCTATAATATTCTCATCTTGATCATTTCTTCTATATGACTCATTCTCAACATCAATATCACTTTGATCTACACTTTTATCATCAATCACTTTGTTAGATAAAAGCACTATAAACCATTTCGTACTTTTCGGATCAGTGACATAGAAAACTTGTTTAGCTTGAGAGGCTAGAATAAAGGGCTCATCTTTGTACCCCACCCTATTAAGATCCACTAGTAAAAATCCTAATTTATTCATTCGTATTCCACCATTATGTACCCACTTGCAACCAAAGATACGAATCTGAAACTTCTCATAATCAAACATCCAAGTGTGTTGGATAACCCCAAAATATGACAAATTTGCACATTTGGGGTTTAACTTCTTCATACTTGAAATGTGAATTGCTTCAACTAGGGGTGTTCGCGGTGCGGTTTGGGCGGTTTTGACGCAAAAAATCATCTGAACCGCGAGAGAAAAAGACTCGCGGTTTGGTTTGGTTCGGTTGGCTTTTAGAAAAAAACCAAACCAAACCAAACCAATGCGGTTTGGTTCGGTGCGGTTTGTTCGGTTTTTTACAAATATTTTGTTGAACCATAAATACACATATAGATGACAACATAACTTTGTATTTTGTCATTCATACACTATCAAATAACAATAAAACTCATCATATTTGAACAATAACTTTTTATTTAATATGTAAAAATTAGATTAAACAAAAGTGAAATAATAAACATTAAATAATAGCATAAAACAATATCAAAAATATTATAATAAAACAAAAAAATAGATGAGATGAGAGATTAGTGAAGATGAAAAAGAAAGAACATAAAAGAGAAGAGATTAGAGATAAATATGTGCGATAAAACGAAATTGAAAGAGAGAACATTTGCATAAAAATGAGAAGGTGAAAAAGAAAGAATATGAAAGTAGAGATAAGAGAGTAAGAGCCAAGATGTAAGTGGTGAAGATGGGGCGATAATGTTATGAGAGATTTAAGAAGACTGAAACTGAAACCATAAGTGTAAGGCTGAGAAAAGTGTTTGTATTCATAAGACTAATATATAATAAGTTTAGGTTCGAGTTAGATGAGAGTTAAGTAAAATTTAGGTTGTACCATAATGCGATTTGATTCGGTTTGCAAAATACAAACCGCAAACCGAACCGAACCATGCGGTTTTGTTAAAAGATGGCCCAAACTAATCCAAACCAAATGCGGTTTTTTGAGGTTTTGGTTTGGTTTAATTTGCGGTTTTTTATTGGGTTGGTTTGGTTTTGAACACCCCTAGCTTCAGCTACCAGGGTGACACCACTATTTTGTATAGTACTTTTATCATCCTCTTCTTTGCTATAAAATGTGTATTCGTTAATTGCGTATGCGCTATAAGAAATCACATGCAAACTCAGACCATATGCTAAACATCTCAACCTTTCTGTAACTGAAGCGTTATCTAAATCAATACTTGAATAAATATGATCCTTGAACCATTGTATAAAACTTTGATTGTGCTCTAGTACTATCCAACTTTAATTTTTATTCGGATTTAAACCCCAGAGTTCATGCTTGTGCATTTCAACATACGACTTAACCTCATTGTCAATGTGTAGAATATACAAATGTACTTGATCCCGTTCAGCCCTTGACATTGTGACAATTTTATTTCCAATTAACTTTTTTCCTTCCTTTCTTTCGAAAATATGAGATTTGGGTAGTCCAATGGATTGAACAATGGACAAATATTCAGTACAAAACTCAACTGCTTCTTCAACAATGTATCGTTCAACAATACAACCCTCTGGCCTACTTCGATTTTTCATGTACCCTTTTATTATTTTCATATAACGCTCAACAAGATACATCGATTTCATATATGTTGGTCCACACAGTTGTGTCTCTTTCACAAGATGAACAACAAGATGTACCATAATGTCAAAAAATGAGGGAGGAAAATACATTTCAATCTCACACAAAGTAATAACTATTTCTTTTTGCAATACTGGTAAGATCTCGGGATCGATCACCTTACTACAAATTGACTTGAAGAAAAAACCCAATTTAGAACGTATGCCTATTGGTAGAAAATGTTCCATTGTAACACGACAATCGTGTGTCTTTAAACTCTTTAACTTCAGGTCTTTCATAGACACAAGTCTTCTAATGTCTGAGGAGTAATCTTCTGGAACTTTAACTTCACTCAGAAACTTACACAATATTTTTTCTCCTTTCTAGATAGAGTATAAGCAGCAGGTGGTAGATATGTTCGTCTTCCTTTCTTCACGGGTCCTATTTCAGTTCTTATTCCTATCTTTACCATGTCCTCCCTTGCTTTAAGGTCATCCTTAGACTTTCCTTTTATATTGCGTAACGTACCAATAACACTTTCAAGTACATTTTTTTCAATATGCATAACATCAAGAAAATGTCTTACGTACAAAGATTTCCAATATGGAAATTCAAAAAATATCGACCAGCTCTTCCACCCACCTGTGACAACCATATATGCAAAAGGCTTGCCAAACTGAATACTCACATCTTTCACCTTTTCAAAAATTTGGTCACCAGTCAATTCAAGTGGAGATCTACATTGTTCGATATCTCCATTTAATGCTTTTCTCCATCCATGATATTGAGGTTTAGAATTTAAGAATCTACGATGACCGAGAAAGACATTCTTCTGACAAAATTTCAACTGCGTCGTATTGGTCCCACCTTTACAGACAGGACACACATATTCACCTTTAGTGTTATACCCTGATAGATTTATGTTTGCTGGAAAATCGTTAATTGTGCCAAACAACATTGCCCTCAAATTGAAACTTTCTTTCCTATATCCATCATAAAACTCCATAACGTTCTCCAAGAAAATCTTCAAATCTTTGATTAAAGGTTTCAAGTATATGTCTATGTCATTCCTTGGTTGTTTAGGCCCAGAAATTAACATAGATAACATCATGTACTTACGTTATATACATAGCCATGGAGGTAGGTTATAAATCATAAGAATCACATGCCATGTGGAATGTGAGATACTTTGAAGACCATGCGAGTTCATTCCATCAGTAGATAACGCCAAGTGAAGGTTTCTTGCTTCTCCTCTAAAATCAGGATAATCATTATCAATTTTCTTCCACTGTGGTGCATCTGATGGATGTCGAAACTTTCCATCGATAATTATTTCATTTGCATGCCAAGTCAAGTGTCTTGCATCAGTTTCACTACGAAACATGCTTCTAAATCTCGGAATAATAGGAAAATACAATAAGACTTTTGTTGGAGATATTTTTTTCTTATATCGAGAGAAACCGCACTTAGGGCACTCATTCAATGATGCATATTCATTTCGAAACAAAATGAAATCATTTGGACAAGCATGTATCTTGTCATAGCTCATGCCAATAGAGCACAACATTTTTTTGGCCTCGTAGGTTCGATTAGGAAGAACATTATCCTCTGGAAGCATATCTCTCATAAGGGCAAATAACTCTGTGAAACGTTTATCTGACCATCCATTGCGCGCCTTTAAGTTGTACAAATTTAATACCCCAGACAGTCTTGTGAATTTGGTGCAATCTTTATACAATGGTTTCTAGATATCGCTTACCAACCTCTTAAACATTTTGGGACAATCCTGAAGATCTTCTTCAAGTGCTTCTGCAATATCTTCGACTCGATCACAATCGTATGTATCCGCGACATTGTTGTCTGAAGCATATATCATATTACTTTTCTCCCCCGGTTCAATATTCTCGTTGCTTTTCTCACCATGAAATATCCAACATGTACTACTTAGATCAATTCCACGCCTCAGTAAATGCGATTTCAATCCATCTGCGTCAACCCGACCTACATAATAACAACCCAAGCAAGGACATTTCATTCGAATCGGGTCTTTGGCGTGTTCAACAACAAACTTAACGAATTCCAATACCCCATTCTCGTACTCTTTTGACAATCGATTGACAGACATCCATTTTTTATCCATGGTTTTACTACTAAGTAAGCTAAACAAAAACACTAATTAGGGCACAAAATGGTATAATACATTTCTGTCAAAATGCCAAGTATACATGAATACAATAGTACAAATTAGGCTAGGCAAGTATAAATATATTCACATAATTTTAGACAAATTCATAACAGATTCAACTGTGTTATAAAAGAGAATCTCACTCACACCATTACCAGTAATTTGAGGAAGAAATTTACCTCGAATTTATCGAACAACAACGTCGAGCAGTTGAAACGAGAAGGTAGAACTCGGGGAGAGGCATGGAATGAGCGTTGTACGTCAAACACGGACGGGAAACGTTGCTAATTCAAAGGAAAGAAAACTTCTATTTTAAAAATTTCAAATCATAAATGAAACAAGAAGTACGAATTCACATTGCAACATCAAAAGAAGAAAATGTTTTGTAGTTCAATTTCAATATTGAATAGCTATGAGAAGAACTCTAAAATTTACGAAACATATTCATACACTGTATTAAATACGAAATAAATCAAAATATAGAGCTACTTACAATAAATGTGAAGATGTAAATGAGGATGACGAATAGCCCTAAAGACAGTGTGTCTTCAATTAAATCTCAAAACAACTTCAAGCACTTAAGAACTTCAATTAGCTTATTCTAAACACTAACTCAAAAAACAAAGGAATTAAAATCATGTGTGACTTAAACCAAATTCAAAACATGCATACAAAAATTAAACAAGAGTTTTCAACACTTTATTAGCATCCGGGAAGCAACAACAAGAACACATCAATACTCCATAATTTCAACTCAAATATGCTCTAAACAAACAGAAACAACAAAGTAATATCATGATCGAATTCCTCATTCAAAATAAACAAAAATAACATCCTAATGTCATCAAAATCAAAGCTTAATTAGTACCAACTCAAGTTTTGACTCAACTCAACTTCAAAACATGAGAAACCAAGTTCAAACCAAGCATAAATTATTCGAATCAAAATTTGGGCAACAACAACAACCAACAATGATATTCAATAATTTCATTTCAAGCATGTTAGAAGCAAAAACAATAAATTCAACACCACAACCAATTTTTCCCAATCAAATTTAGCTCAGATAACGCGTTGTTGACATCAAAACCTCAACATTATTTGACACAAATTGCTCGAATTTTACACTGACAACCCAAAAAATATCAACACAAACTCAAATTCATTCACAGTTACACAATAATAACATTAAATTCCCAGCATCTAGACCCCACTATAACAACCTCAATATTCTGATTTGATTCAAACAGCTTAATAACACCATCAATTTCATTATTCAACTTAGTATAAATAACAAAGTAATGTCATCAAAATAAATTTCTCATATTAACAACAACCAATCCATAAATATATTAAAAGTAGTGATATTGAAGCTTACCGACAATGGCGGAGTGTCAAAGAGAACATCGTCAGTGTCGAACGGAAGTTGGATGTCGCTGTTATGGTTGTTGTTGTTGTAGATAGTTACGAAATGTTGGAGTTTACAGTTGCTAGTAGGTTGTTATGACAAAAGGAGTATAGTTACATTGTTATTTCAGAGGGTAATCAATGGTTGTTGAATCTGTCGGTCTGTGGTGGTGGCGATCGCGGTGTGTCGTGGGTTTTGTGTGAGAGGAAGAGGAAATGAGGTAGAGTGATAGTGGGTTGATGATGGGTGGAAACGATGGTGAATGTCATTGTTGTGGATTGAGGAAGACGATGGTGAAGGGCAGACTCAGTTAGGGAGGAAGAAGAAGAAGATCAAGTGCGTAAGGGTTTTGCAGAGAAAAAGAAAGAATGAAAAAAATGGGGCTCTGTTTTATTTTAAAAAAAATTAAAGGTCTTAGGCAACGCTTTTTCAGAAAGCGCTGTCTAAGGGGGTGCCTCTAGCAGCGCTCTTTAAAAGCGCTGTCTAGGGGGGCTCTAGCAGCGCTTTCATTAAGCGCTATCTAAGGGGGCTCTAGCAGCGCTTTCTTAAATATCTTTAGGCAGTGCGTTTTGAAAAGCGCTTTCTAAGGAGACCCTTTAGCAGCGCTTTCACAAAGCGTTGTCTAATGTGCCTTCGGCAGCGCTTTTTAAAAACGCTGTCTAAAGGTAACCCATTAGGCAAAGCGCTATCTAAAGGTAACCCATTAGGCAGCGCTTTGGCTAAAATTTCTTCAAAAATTTCTATGTTTATTTTTTTTAGCTTTAGGCAGCGCTTTCAGGAAGAAAAAAAAACGTTGTCTAAAGTGCGCTGTTTTTTTTTTTCATTTTTGGCGTAGTGAGCATTTTACCTTATTATTTTTATTTCCTTTTTATCCTTATTATTTTAACAAAAATCCACATTTATCCTCTATAATTTATTTCAATTTAAAATAAAATAATTATATGTTAAATATCTTTTAAGTCATTTTACATTTATAAGTTAGTTGAACCGCTAATTTTACCAAACAATTCAATTAGCTTATTAGCTATCAGTCTCATCTATCATATATAAGCTAAAAGCTATCAGTCACCAGTCATCAACTAAAAGCTATAAGCTATCAACTAACTTATCAGTCAACCGCTATTTTTACCAAACCGACCCTTAATGAGTCTTTGGAATTTCAGAATTCTATCTCCTCAATGGTATTAAAACGGGAAATTTTACTTGATACCTAACAATTATTCTCTACCAGTTCAATTCACACAAATTAGTCAAAATATTATGTTTTTTCTCATTCCATTTAAAGTTTTTAATTTGGTATTAAAACTAAAGAGAATTATCAATAGATTGGTTGGTCCGGTGAACTGGATACCAGTGATAAAAAACAAATTGAAAAAATTGTTCACTGAAACTTTTACTTGTAAGTTCTCAAGTACACAAATTCTCGGAATTCTTTATAGATACAATAAAATTCGCATAAGTCTTTTTAACAGATTGAACGTCTGAAGGTTGAATATGACAAATAAGAATAATTGAAGGTTAAGGAAAATGAACTATATTTTATTCAATAAATGGTTAATACCATTTTACCCCCTGCCATATAGGCGACTTTTGATTTTGCCCCTGTAAAAAAAATTGTAAAACTGCCCTTATCATTTCAAGATATGACACACGCCTCATGGTTATTTGGCGTGCTGACTGGGCATTTTTTTTAATGGCGATATGATGATGTGGAATTATATACTTTTAGTTTTAATTATATTTAATTCCACATAATATTTATTTTATTTATTTTACTATTATTAAATTATTAAAATTCAAAAAACCCAATAACTATGTCTCACATGAAGATCAAACACAGGCACTAAGAGTCAATCACCAACAATTTTACCACTAAATCAAGATAGTATATTTGTTTAATGTCCACATGAATATTATATTAGCCACTATCAATATCAATCTATGTAATAAATATTAACATCAATATATTAACTTATTATTATTTTTCTGTTTTAATAATTTTAATATTAACAACTATTAAAATTATTTTAATTTATTTGTATTTTAATATATAATATTAAAATGTGTTTTGATGTACAATTGTTTTTAAAATAATTTATAAAAATAAATTGAAATTAATTTACTGTGCTTGTGTGGACATTAAACGAATAAATTAAAATTTAATGAAATTAATTTAAGGTTTAGGGTTTACTAAGGTTTAGGGTTTTCATATGGACATTAAACGAATATACTGTCTTAGCTTAGTGGTAAGATTGTTGGTTATTGAGTCTTAGTGCCTTTGTTTGAATCCCATGTGAGGCATAGTTTTTTGAATTTTAATAATAGTAAAATAAATAAAATAAATATTATGTGGAGTTAAATATAATTAAAAATAAAAGTATATAATTCCACATCATTATATCGTCATTAAAAAAAACAAAAAAATGTCCAACCAGCACGCCAAATAAGCATGAGGCGTGTGTCATTTCATTATAAGGTCTAAAGCGATAGAATCTTGAAATG
Source organism: Vicia sativa (assembly GCA_021764765.1). Classification (NCBI taxonomy): domain Eukaryota; kingdom Viridiplantae; phylum Streptophyta; class Magnoliopsida; order Fabales; family Fabaceae; genus Vicia; species Vicia sativa. Next base: position 4,276,047 of record CM038796.1, on the reverse strand, counting down.
ATAAGGACAATTTTACAATTTCTTTTTTTTTACAGGAGGCAAAATCAAAAGTCGCCTATATGGCAGGGGGTAAAGTGGTAGTAACTCTTCAATAAATCTTTCAACCAAGTTTCTCGATCCATATTATTGAGAATCAAGTGTGAGGAAGAAATCTCACATTAATTAGAAAAGAGAAGATTGAACATTATATAAGTGAGCGAACTCACACACTTATCACCTTAAAGTTTTAGATAAATATATGATGTGTCTCTTACAAAAAAGTATGTCTCAAATACGTTTCTTTTTCGAAATTGTCACTAATAAATATTACATTCCACGATCTATTGATATTGTGTAGAGCACAGTTTATGTGAACAAACCACGATTTATTGAATGTGTTTATACCATGATTTATTTTGAGCTTCAGTTGTAAAATTGTCTCTTATATTTAAACTATTTTTTTAACTCAAATTTAAACTACGGTTTTGGACTACAGTTGTAAAACTGTGGGCAATAGAATATTGTTTTAAAACAAGATACTGTGATAAAATTGTATTCTTGTAAGTAATTCGATGAATAATAAAAAAAATTATCGAAAACCTTATAATAAGTTGTCAGGTAAATAATATAAAGACTATCAAAAAACCTATAATCAAATTATTTAAATAATATTATAAATTTAAATAGTCTTTTGATTCATATAAATTATCATGTCTTTTATTTTTGTCTCTATATCATTTTCTTAAAACAATTTTTAAATATTAATATTTTTTTGATTTTAGTACTTAAAAATAATATATGCGGAAAAATATACAGATTTCTTGCGAATTTCTCTTTAAATTTTTTCGTAGATTTTAATTTTATAAGACTAAAATCAAAATAATTTTAACATTCAAAATTCTTTTCTTAGAAAAAAAGATACAAGGATTACAATCAAAAACATGTCAAATTACAAAAATTAAAAAATTATTTAAGTCAATATTATAGTATTAGATAACTTTTATTTAATTTATCCAATGAACATATAACTTTACTGGAATACTTGGCTGCAAACAGGGGTGGTTCTTGGGCCTGGCCGGGGGAGCACATGCCCGGCTCATGCCCAATAGATTTTTGGGTATATTTGTGTTAAAAAAGACACAAAAAGGTGCGACGAAACGAACGAGAAAGAGAAGCGAGACTGCCACCTGCGTCTACTTCTCCCTCACTCCGTCGCCAACCGCCAACGCCTCCGGCCTCAACACCTCTCCGTCTCCTCCATCATCTTCCTCTCAGTCTCCTCACTCCTCTATGTCTCCTCTGTTGCTTTGTTGCCACTTTCGTAACCGTCAGTCTCCATCTCCTATATTCCTCCTCCGCGGCTCAGCTCACGTATGAGAAATTGAGAATCGATGACCATGTTTATTTCCTGTCATATGCCCATAAACTTGCTTATTTTCATAAGTTTCATTAACTATCTCTTTTATTTAATTTATGGATATCATATAATAAGTTGTTTTGTCACTTTTGAATAAGTGGAAGGATTTAATAATTGGAATGATTTGTCACTTTTGTAGTAAGTTGTCTTGTCACTTTTGAATAATTGGAATGATTTAATAATTGGAATGTTTTGTCACTTTTGTAATAAGTTGTTTTGTCATTTTTTAATAAGTTGAATTTGAAATGCAAAAGTTGTTTTGTCATTTTTTAATAGTTGAATTTGAAATTGGAATTGGAATGATTTAATAATTTGAATGATTTATGTTAATGTTAATGAATTAAGTTTAATTGGATTCTTAAATTGTTAAACTTTGTTTACTTGTTTTTTTTTTTTTTAGAGATGAGGAGATTTTTAGGTGTAATTAGAACCAGAACCACTGCATAATGTGGTTAATGAGTTTAATTCAAATGAGATTGTTTGTGATACAGATTAGCACAACTGGAAGGGTGGGTCGGCGCGTAACAACCAGCAAGGCTGGGAAGAGCTGTCCAGCCAATTTGTGTCGACTCAAACAGGTCTTCCATCGACTCATAAGGACTTTGCATCGACTCAAACAACAATGTTTTAAACAATTTTGTAACGACTATAACTTTTTGACCGTAACTACGTTTTAGGCGTCGTCTGAATCGATAGAAAGCTAATGAAATAACCTATAAGATAGAACTATGTATGCTGGAATTGAATGATTGGATCATTATGTAATTTGTGTAAAATGACATGTATATATGTATATGTATGTCATGAAATTGGTGAAATATGAATAACATAAATTAGTATCGTTGTTATACGCTAATTGTGATTGTCTAATGATGGAGATACTATATGTCATTTGTGATATGTGTGGTGATGGTGAATACTATTTATATTGTTTTGATACCATGATACATGTTTGTTTGTGCAAAGATGGATAATTCAAGGTGTTGAATTATTGTGATATGCTTGAATAATTAACGTTGGTGATAATCTTAACTGCATATGTTGTTGGTTAATTTCCCATGCATTCATGGGGAGGTTGAAATCTGATTTGTTGCTTTGATCCTTGTGTGGAAATAGAAACGGTGAACTATATGTTCATATTGGTGGACTTTGGTCTTGTCCGGGTCTGAAGCGTGGCTCTGATTCTAGATATTGAATCGGGAGCGAGGAGAGCTTGATGTTCACGATGGTACCACATGCATGAGTCACATTGAATTGCATTGGAATCACATTTGTTGTTATGTGATGTTTTTCTTGGAATGTCTAAATGTATGTGATGATATGCTTGGATATAATTGTAATGATACTTGAAATAGTAATGTCATGTTGTATAGACAATTATATGAAGTGTGATGGATTCTTGTATATAGGTGTTTTATATATATTATTTATATTATATGTATTCATAATGACGTGAATTCTTACCCTTCTTTGTATGTGATGTTCTGTGTGATATCGTGCAGGTTCCGAGGATAGTGGTGCTTCGCACGAGGCTAGTTGAAGAGTTTTGCTCAGTTTATCCGTTTTACTTAGGTAGTGAATCATTTCTTTGGTCATGTAACACGGATGTTATTTGAACTCATGTTTGTTATGAGATATATTATGTACTCTCATTTGATTTGATTTATATGTTGAGATAACATGTGATGTGGCCTTGGTGTCGATGCTTGGATTCATATGACTTGATTATGTTATGAATTCGTTCTGAAGCATAAAAACCTGCTCTTAAATGATAAGGAATTTGCTTTGGAGTTGCGAATTAAAGTCAGAGAGGATTTCAATACGGAATTTTAGACACCGGCCTCACTCAGTTTCAATTTTCCAGCTAGGAATTACGAAGATTTTAGTACACTGAGCGCGCGGTACAACACTAAAATTCAGTTTAATCCACTTGAGAAATCAATTTCTTTGGGGACCTTCTTCTTATAATTTGCGTCCGGCTCGTGAACAAAAGTTGTAGATAATAGTGAGAGGGACTTGCCTGTTAAAAATCATCAAAAAATACCTGACGAGCTGAGATTTATGCCTTCTGGAGTACCCGAAACGCACAAAAAAAAAAACCAAAATTCACTTTATTGAGAAATATGCAAATTAATTTTTTTTCTTGACGAAACGGCCTTCGATCTGAACAGAAAAACTGGGGAATATATTGAAGTGATCCCAATGCCCATGGAACCAAATCAAAATAGCTTTTTGACCAGAAAATCTTGCGTCAAGCATACGGACTAAAAAATATCGATATCGGGCTCAAATGATCTGAGATAGCCGAAACGCACAGTTTCTTCCGCAATTCGGAATTCCTTGAACCAGGTAACCACATGATGAATACCATGAATGTACATGTATGAACGTTTATGATAATCCAATTATAATCCAGAAACTTCAAAATGAAGAGAGTATTTTTTGGGGTACAACAACATGATTTAGAGTTGGGCGCAGTTGTGTTTGTTTTGAAGATTTAGAGGCATTATTTGTTTGGTTCGAGATTTGAGGTTTTTAGTGATCATAATAGTTTGAAGTATCTTTTTGATCAGAAAGAGTTGAATATGAGGCAGAGAAGATGGTTGGAATTCTTGAAGGATTATGATTTTGGTTTGAATTATCATTCGGGTAAAGCGAATGTTATAGCTGATGCTTTGAGTAGGAAGTCTTTGCATATGATGATGTTGATGGTGCGAGAGTTAGATTTTCTAGAGAAATTTTGAGATTTGAGTTTGGTATGTGACGTGTCGTGTTCTTGTGTTAAGCTTGGTACGTTGAAGCTTACTAGTGGTATTTTGGATGAGATTCGCGAAGGTCAGAAATCTGATTTGGCTTTGGTGGATAAGTTGGTGTTGATTAATCAAGTTCCAGGTGGTGATTTTTGGATTGATGAGAATGGTATCATGAAGTGTTGTGATAGAGTTTGCATTCCCGATGTTGGAGATTTGAGGAAGAGAATTTTTGATGAAGGACATCGTAGTGGTATGAGTATTCATCCTGGTGCTACAAAGATGTATCAAGATTTGAGAAAGGTCTTTTGGTGGTCTGGTATGAAGAAGGATATTGCAGAGTTTGTGTACTCTTGTTTGATCTGTCAGAAGTCTAAGATTGAACATCAAAAACCGTCTGGTTTGTTGCAGTCGTTATCCATTCATGAGTGGAAGTGAGATAACATTTCTATGGATTTTGTTTCTGGATTTCCGAGGACTCCGAGTAGTCATGATGTTGTTTGGATTATTGTGGATAGATTGACAAAATCTGCTCACTTTATTCCAATTTTGATGGATTATCCTATGGAAAAGTTTACTAAGTTGTATATTGAGAAAGTTGTGAGTTTGCATGGTGTTCTGTCGAGTATTGTTTCGGATAGAGATCCGAGGTTTACTTCGTAATTTTGGGAAGGTTTGCAAAGTGCTTTAGGTACTAAGTTGCATTTGAGTTCGGCGTATCATCCTCTAACTGATGGTCAGGCTGAAAGGAAGATTCAATCGTTGAAGGATCTTTTGCGAGCTTGTGTTTTAGAGCATGAAGGTGCTTGGGATAGTTATTTGCCTTTGATTGAGTTTATCTATAACAATAGTTTTCATTCGAGTATTGGAATGGCTTTGTTTGAAGCTTTGTATGGACGAAGGTGTAGGACGCCTTTGTGTTAGTATGAATCTGGTGAGAGTGTTGTGGTTGGACCTGAGATAGTTCAATAGACTACGGATAAGATTAAGATAATTCGGGAAAATATGAAGATTTCCCAGAGTCGTCAGAAGAGTTACCATGATAAAAGGAGAAAGGATCTTAGCTTTGAGAAAGGAGATCATGTGCTTTTGAGAGTTACTCATGTGACTAGTGTTGGTAGAGCTTTGAAGTCAAGGAGGTTGACTCTGCGTTTTATTGGTCCGTATTAGATTGCTGAGAAAGTAGGTGAAGTGGCTTATCAAATTCATTTGTCTCCGTCACTTGCTAATCTTCATGACTTATTCCATGTATCTCAGTTGAGGAAATATATGGCAGATATGTCTCATGTTGTGTCGCTTGATGATGTGCAAGTTAGAGATGATTTGACGGTTGAGACTTTACCTATGCGTATTGAGAATCGAAGAGTTAAGAAACTCCGAGGGAAGGAAATTGCTTTGGTGAAAGTGTTTTGGGGAGGTCCTGCTAATGGTAATGTGATTTGGGAGCTTGAGAGTCAAATGAAGGATTTGTATCCTGATATGTTCGCTTAAGGTAATTTTCGAGGGCGGAAATCTTTTAAGTGGGGGAGAGTTGTAACATCCCGATTTTTAATAGTTAATTATTAATTATTATGTATTATACTATGTGATAATTAATTTAATTGGATGATTTAAATGAATATTTGAATTATTTAAATATGTATGTTATTTGAATAATTAGGTTTTATGAGTAGAAATGAGATTATTTAGTATTAGGCCTAATTATAAGAATAAAAGTAATAAGGAGGTGTTAAGTGTTAATCCCAATTGGATTTTACTAGTTAGTAAAGGGTTGGAGGAAAACATAGTTAGTGTTGTCATTTGGTGAAAAAGAAAGAAAGAAGAGAAGAAGAGAAGAGAAGAGGAAACCCTACGAAGCTAAATCTTCAAGAGGTAAGGGAAGAATTTTCATTATTATGCATTTGTATGTTGTTGGGTAGTGATTAGTAACACGTTATAGAATTGAGTATCTCTATTTCTAGGTTTTCATTTCTCAAATTGAAGTTGTAATTTGGGATTTTGATGATTAAAACTAGATTTGATGATATGAATAGGTTCCCTATAGTGTATACATGTTAGACGATGTTTAAGTGATGATTAATAAGCATTACAAACTGTTTTGAGATGAATTTTCGTAGCTGGTGCAGTGCTGTCACGCTACAGATTTTTCTACATAACGTGAAGGCCGCTAAGCGCGCGGGGGCCGCTAATTACGCCTTTAAATTGACTTAGGGGATTTCTTGCTTATGATTTACCATTAATTTACATGATATCTAATGATTGTAATGATGAGTTTTGGATTTGTTTTGGATGCGATTTCGTTGAATACATGCTACTTGAATTAGTGTATGTGTGTTATATTTTGGATGAATTGTTGAGAATAAGATGAGTTGACTTATAAGTTATGTGTTCTTTGTGATGTATGATGAAATTAAATACTTGTGTATTGCTTGTTGTTGGTGAAACATGATATTTGTGCAAGATGATCGATAATTCAAATGTGTTGGATTATTGTGGTATGCTTGATGATTAAGGTTGATGAATAATCTTAATTGCATATATGTTGAGTGACTTGTACATGCATTCATGGGGAGTTGGAACTCTGGTGTTGGCTTGATCCTTGAATAGAAATAGTATCGGTGAAACTTTCGGTTCACAATGTGTTTGATCCTATATAGAAACAGAAGCGGTGGATTTTATTTTCATATGGTGGCTTTGATCTTGTCCAGATCAGAAGCGTGGCTTTGATTTTAAGTTATTGAATCGAATTCACGATGGTATTGCAGTCACATTGCATCATTGTCTCATGAGTTATTAAAGAATGTGTGTGTATGTTGGAATTTGTGGTAATTGATTATGTTAATCATTGAATTGATTGTATTGACGACATGTATGCCATTTGTGATAAATGTGAGCATGTTAAACTTGGAATGTTTGTATAATTGTATTAATTGGAATATCACATGAAGTGTGTAGAATTCTTGAATAGATGATGTTTCCATATTGCTTTCAGTTATATACATTCGGATAATGTGAATTCTCACTCTTCTGTTGTAATATTGCCTCTATGTGGGTAACGTGCGAGTTCCGAAGATAGCGGTGCTTCGCACGAGACTAGTTGAGGAGTTTATATAATTATTTCTTACACTAGGTAGTGAGTCATTGTTCTGGTCATGTAACACAGAGATTATTTGGATTTATGCTTCTATGAGATATTTGTTATGTATTCTCATATATTGTGGATTTGTATGTTGAGATACTATGTTGATGTGGCCTTGGTGTCGATGTATGGATTCATATGACTTGATTTATGTTATAGATTCAGTTATTTCATCCAATGATTATAGTATGGGATGTAATCATTGATAGTATCTGAGAATATGAAATACTTCGTTGTGAAATGCATAGTTTTGTTTTAAAGCATGACATTCAAATATGTGTTATGATTATGACCAGTATGCAATTTTAGTGAACATATAGAATGTATGTATGTGTATATATATATATATATATATATATATATATATATATATATATATATATATATATATTTGTATTTATGTATGTGTATATTTTAAATGTGACATCCCTTATATGTGTGCATTTTATTTTACTCTGATTTATGCGTTATTTATTATGGGGTAAAAGATGGGTGTTACATGTGAGATATCTAGAGGAAGGGGATTGCACCAATCATCTTGTCTCACTAAACCCAGTGTTACTAGATGGGGTTCACATCATACTACATTGCTTCGTTTGGATCAAATGTGGCCATCCGTGTTAAATGTGCTTAGTATGGTTGATGAAGATGGATACGGACCATCTTCAACAGCGGGTTTGATAGAAAAAATGGAGATATTTAAATTTTCTTTTATTTTGAAGTTAATGTTAAAGTTGTTCAGTATCACAAATGAGTTTTCAAATGTCTTGCAAAGAAAATATCTTAATATTGTGAATATCGTAAAATTAGTTGATGTTGTCAAAGCTCGGTTGGCCATAATGAGAGAGTGGTTGGGATAATTTATTTTCCAATGTCCAGGAATTTTGTGTTGCTAAAGGTATTAAGATGCCAAATATAGATGACGAAATACCGATTTGAGGTCGTTCAAGGGTAGAAGGGAGGACTGTCACTAATCTTCCATTATCGTGCAGAGATTTTTTATGTTGCTATTGACAAAATATGTGTGGAGATGGATCACCGCTTTAGTGGAAGAAGTAACATTATCCATGATTGCTTCTCATGTTTTGACATCAGGAACTCTTTCTCCAAGTTTGATATTGATAAGCTTGCTCGTCTTGCTAATATTTATCATGAAGATTTTTCTGATGATGATCGTGGAATAATAAGGGATCAACTTGATACTTATGTTCTTCAAATGAAAAGAAATGCTTCATTTTCCAGTTGTGAAAATGTTCAAAGTTTGGCTATGGAGATGATTCAAAATGAGAAACATTCAAGTCACTTGATGGTATGTTACACTGAGCAGGAGATATTCAAGTCACTTGATGATATTAATATTATACGAACATTCTCCGCAAAGAAGTTTCGAAAAAGACATTTCCCTTGTGATTTTGTTTAACACGCTATTGTAAGATTATGTTCCATCTCTTTTATTTTGTTTGATGATTATTTATATATTATATACAATAAATTTATGGTCTTTAAATTTTTTACACAAATTTTATAATTTTTCAAACTTTGCGACTGATTTCAAGTTATTCGTTGAAGGGAAAATATATATCAGAATTCGTTAAGTAAAGTTAGAGATACACTTATGTAAGGGGCATAATTCTCTAATTTAAAAAATAATAACTAACATGCAAAAATGATAATATTTCAATTCTAAGGGTAGATAATAATGGTAGGGGTATAGTGGAAAATTTCCTTAAAACCAACTTACGATATAGTGATCCATATATATTGCCCAAAAAAGAAATAATGACGGTCATAAATAACTCAATTCATTTCTTATTTTTTAAAATATATCAAAATAAGAGTTTAAGTTCTTTAAATACCTTGTCAAAAAAAAAAAGTTCTTTACAAATACAATTCACAATAACATCACTCTTGAATAAAGCTAATTAATCACAACGCCAATTTCAACACAACTCTTGAATGGGCTTTTTAGTCTTTTAGCAATATTGTGATTCTTGTGAAAAAGTAAATCTAGAAGCGTAGAGGGTAGAAGAAAAATAAAGAGAATTTTATTCAAAGTTTTTGGTGCAAAAAGAAATGAAGGATAAATCTCTTTTATACAGAAAAAAGTTGGTTAAAAAAGGAAAACCAATTAATTGATTAAGAGATCTTTCACCTTGCTCTATTCGATCGGATCAAGTTCTTCGATCGGATCAAGTTCTTAATCGATTATATAATGTATAAACTTTTCTAATTGATTAGAGAACACTTTGTAGTCAATTTTATACAAGTCTTGATAGATTTTTAAAAGATTTTATGAGATTAAAGAGGGTTTGGAAAATATTTTATGTGTGTGTGATTGCCTCAGTACTGCAAGACTTGTTCTAGATGTTTTACAATTTAATTGATCTCTCTAAGACTCTGAATGTAGGACCAATCCTATTTTCATATATTATCTCTTTTAAACTTCAAGATCATCCGGTTCATTCATCAACTTGATTAACACTTTAGTTGAATTTGTGAATTGTTAAACGGATGAAACTTGAGATAAATCATTTTAGTAATTTACTTAAAGTAATTCTACTAGTTTATTAGAAATAAATTTAAATTTAATTCAATATTTATTAAAATTAAAATTAAAAATTATACTAAGTGTTATTTTTTGACCAATTATATTGTTTTTATAATGTAAAACACGTTTCATCCATTTTCTCTCTTTCCTTTCATTATGTTGTTTGGACTAAATTTGTCTTAAACGTGTTACAGGCAGCATGATACCGGACCCGAAGTGTCAATGTGGTTCGAATCATCACACCAACATGTAGTTTACACAGTAATCATTGAAAGATATTTCAAGAGTAAAGGATTAAATGAGAGATCAGTACAAAATATAATAAAAAGAAGTTTCATAGCTAGAAAAAAATCTGATCAAATTAATTACAAAAAAGATGGAATCCCTTTCAAAAACCTTAGTTACTTGACCATATGATGGCATTCTGAGAAGTTGCTTAGGATCCAACAGAAATTGTTCACAATGAGTGTTCCAGAGTTCACACATCATTACTGTTACCTTTGTCATCTTCCAGAGTTCACTACTCATTGTACTAATGCCATTTTACGACATCATAGGTTTCTAATACTACTACACCAAACACGCTATTTTCGCTCGGTGAGTTTCTCATTCTGCTTATATTTAACCACTCCAAATGCTATTGCTCCAGCAACAAACAAGAAAACTGTAGGGGTAAAGGATGGATAAACATACTTGACAAATATCTTGTCCCATTCTTCAGGTAAGAAGCCTGCAATAACACATCAAAATATCAGTCACAATATCGATGTAACAAGACACTAAGCCTTTGGTTATTTATGGGTTTATGCGAGTAAACACCCAAAATTGGTTGGGAAGAAAATGCAGAGTTGTTCGAGAAATGAATGGTCCTCAGAAATTTTAAATCTGTCAAAATAATCCTTCTGGAATTTCCTTAAACAAATTACGAATATGATTTTTGTTGAATGTCAAAACTCGCTCATTTGCAACAAATGCAGCTTATATCACCACCTTAGTACCTTACCATTGAGATCCTAAATTCCAAATGCCCATTTTCTCACTTAATTACTAACTGCAAGTTCTAACACCATTACATCAATTCTTCACTCATATTCTACTTTCTGAACTATTTTTTTATCACCATCATTATGCTTTTAATATATTTTTTCTTTTTTTTTTACCTTTTCAAAAGATATCTTGTACTAATTGTATCCTATATTTTCCAAGAAAAGATGTATGTTACGAATACGTCTAAGCAAAGCAGATCCACATAAAAATGGTGCAAAACTCCATTGATGGACCAGAAAGTATAGAGAATAGAGAAGAAAAGAAAGACACAATGTGATGCGATATTCATTGATAGAAAAAAAAGAAGAGATACAATGTAGTTTATATAGTTAGGTTGAGTTGGTTACTCTCCTCTAACAACCTAACAAGTTAGTTATAGATCTCAACTAACTTTACATGAAGCCATGCAACGTACATCTTAATCTCGCACAGGGAGACGGGAAGGATGTCGTTGTAAATCATGCATCAGAAAACATGGTCATTGAAGCTCTCGAGTAGCTGATGCCAAGGCACAATATTCAGCTTCAGCGGATGAACAATTAACCGTGACTTGTTTCTTCTCTTTCCAAGACACCAAAGATTGACTAATAAAGAAGTAATATCCTGAAATAGAGCGTCTAGTGTCAATGCAACCTCCCCAATCAACATCACCAAAGCCATATATATGTTAATTTGATGCATGAGATAGAAAAATCCCTCAAGCTGGTGACTGTTTAAGATATCCGAGTACACGTAAGGCAGCCTTATAGTGGAGCTCAGTTGGAGCACTCATGAATTGGCTCAATTGTTGAGTGGCAAAGGCTATATCAGGCCGCGTGGTAGTGAGGTAAAGAAGCCTACCAACCAACTGTCTATAAGCGGTAATATCAGAGAAAAATGATCCACCATCTTGGTGAAGGCGAATAGAGGCATCTAAAGGAGTGGAAACTGGTTTACATCCCATGAGGCCAGTATCTTGTAAGAGTTCAAGATAATATTTGCGCTGACAGAGTGTAATCCCTTTAGAGGATCGAGCAACTTCAAGTCCTAAAAAGAATTTCAATTGTCCAAGATCTTTGATGTGGAATGTTCTATCCAATGTCCTTTTTAAATCTCCAAACATTGTTTATGAGGTGCCAGCTAGGATGATGTCATCCACATAAACAAGAATAGCAGTGAAAGAGGAAGCATCAGATTTAGTAAAGAGAGTGTGATCAGCATGGACATGAGTAAAACCTTGAGTCTGAAGAAAGTTCGTTAATTTTTCAAACCACTGGCGGCTAGCTTGTTTCAAGCCATAAAGAGACTTCACAAGCTTGCAAACCTACCTTGGTTTGGAAGATTGAACACCTTACGGCAGCTTCATGTAAACTGCTTCATGCAAGTCACCATAAAGAAAGGCATTGTTTACATCCAGTTGATGTAAATGCCAGCCATGGATAGCAGCAAAGGCCAATAAAACTCCGATTGTGGAAAGCTTTGCTACATGAGAGAAGGTTTCAAAATAATCCAAGCCTTCTGTTTGATTAAACCCTTGTGCTACAAGCCTCGCCTTGAATCTCTCGATAGAGCCATCTGCATGTCTTTTAATCTTGTACACCTTTTTACTTCCTATAGGAGAAGCATTAGGAGGCAAGTTAACCAAATCCCAAGTATGATTACGATTCAGAGCATCTAACTCAATCTGCATAGCCTGAACACATCTGGGATCTTTGGAAGCAGCTTGGTAACTATTGGGTTCAGATTCAGATGAAAGATACATAATGTAGGCTTGATGTTTAGGAGATAGTTGGGAAAATGAAAGATATTTTGCAATAGGATAGTGACTTGTGGATGAAGTAGTAGAGTTGCAAACATAATCTTTCAAATGAGAGGGTGGTTGAGAAATCCATGTGGACTTTCTAGTGTCAATAGAAGGAGGTAAAGAAGAAGGAATAGATTGAGTAATGATTGATCATTATTAGTGGAACTGATATCAGTAGGTACAATAGGTTCAGTGGCTAAGTCATTAGGGTTCTGCTCATCATTAGCTGGTAGGTTAACTATATCAGTATGTTCAGTAGAAATAGGCTGGACATTTGGATCAGGAGGAAAAGATATGACATCTGAATGACTGGTAATGGAACCAACGACAGTAGGTTGTGAATGAGAGTGATCTAGGTATATACTAGTAGGCATAGCATTCTTGGACTTATTATGAAAAGGAAACTCCATGTCTAAGAACTTAACATTTCTAGATATGATGATTTCATGATTAGTAATATCCTGTTAAATATGATTAGTAACACACACGCGTGCACGCACACGCACACTCACACTCACACGCACACGCACAAATACCAAACTTCAACACCCACCCTCGCGCCTAGCGTCGGCCTGGGTCAAATGTCCACATTGTAGTCCTTAACCCGGCTTTGATACCATGTTAAATATGCTTGGATCTCAACCTGAAAAGCTAGCTCAAAGGGTGAGGTTGCCCTCAGATATATATACATTCGACAATCCGGGAACCTAAGCAATGTAGGACTTCAAACAGAAAACAACAACACAAATACCAACTTCAACATATCCAAAAGCACAAAACCTTTCATACCTGACTTGTATATACCAAGAAAGCACATTTTCTTGCCCTTGGATCAAATTTGTGCCTGTTGTTAGGTAATGTAGATTCATAACTCAAACAGCCAAACACCTTAAGGAAACTTAAATCAGGTAAAGTCCCATAGAAAACTTCATAAGATGACTTATTCTTCAGAATTTTTGTAGGTATTTTGTTCATGAGAAAAACAACATGGAGAACTGCATATGCCCAAAACTTCTTCGTGCTGATGTCTTCTCTCCACTCTCCCATTTTGCTGAGGTGTGTAGACACAGCTCTTTTGATGAATAATACCCTTTCAGGCATAGTATATAGGCATAAGTAGTTTGGATCCATTATCACTTCTAACAACTTTTATTTTCTTATCAAGTTGAGTTTCAACCATGGCCACAAACTTTTGTATCCTCTGACATACATTAGATTTGGATTCCAACATGACAACCCAAACATGTCTACTTTGATCATCAAGAATATTCAAAAAGTATTTAAAACCATTCATAGAAATAGTACTAAAAGGCCCATACATCAAGATGAATTAAATCAAACACTTGATGGGCATTATTATTGCTTATAGGAAAAGGTAAACATTTTAGTCTAGATTGTTGGCATACATCACAAATTGTATGAGCACTGCTAGGTATAAAGCAATACATTTTACTAATACATTACATACTATCATACGACAAGTGACCTAGTCTAAGATGTCATAGAATAGCTGGAGCTAAGTCATCAGCTTTCTTATTACTAGAAAAGACACTAGAAACAAATCCTGTATCACTCTCCTTACAGGAATTATGAGCAACTTCCAAGTTATATAATCCATTAAGCTCTCTAGCTGAACCAATCTTCTTCAAGTCTTTCTTTGTCTGTATCACACACTTATCAGTTTCAAACACTAAGTTGCAATTTTGTTCTCTACATAGTTTTGAAATTGATATCAAGTTAACCTCAAATTGTGGCAAATATAGGACATTCTTAATGACAAACTCATTAGATAATTTCACAATACCACATATAGATGAAGCTATAGAATTTCCATTAGGTAAATTAACCATTATAGGATTGATTTGCTCATGTTCAATGAACCATTCTAAAGAATGACTTATATGATGAGTTGCTCCTGTATCCAAAATCCAATTTACACTACTTTGTGCATTAAAGCTAGCAATGTAAGGATTAGGATTACCTCCCTTAGTGAGATTTATGGATCATGTGCTCTTTTCCAGCAAAACCATCAAATTTTGATATTGTTCCTTGGTTAGAGTCATGCTTCCATTATCCAACAGATTTTGATAAACTTCCCTTTGCAAAGTTTGGTGGATAACCATGCTTTTTGTAACAACTGTCAACTATGTGACCTGTTTTACCACAGTAGGTACAAACCTTCACATTACCTCTACCTCTGCCTGTAGTAAAGTTTCCACTTCCTCTTTCTCTTCCAAACTGTTTTGGTCCTTCAACAGCACTCACCATGCCAGGTCCATCTTCTACAACATTCCCAGCAGAAAAACTCATTCCACATATTTTTCTTTCCTGTTGCATAACCATCGAAAACACTTTGTTGATCTGTGGTAAGGGATCCATCAATAGAACATGTGATACAACTCCATGAAACTCCTCATTCAGCCCTATCAGGATTTGAATTATTCTATCTTCAGCTCTAAAACTCCTACTATTTCGCATTGCTAAACATGCACAAGCTATGCGACATGTACAACTTGGCATAGGTCGTTATTGATCTAGTTCTTCCCACAAACTTCTCAACTCGATAAAATAATTTGAAATTTCTTGGTGCAATTGTGCTACACGAATGTGATCTCCTCTCATGAAGCGATATTTGAGATCATTCCACATATCTACCACATTATTAATAAACACCACACTTTGAGCAATCGATGGTGTTATCAAATTGATAATCCACGTATGCACAAGATTGTTACATCTTTGCCAAGCTATATAGTTCAAATCATCTTCATCAGGAACTTCTATCGAACCATCAACAAACTTGTTCTTCATGGCCAAAGCTCGCCTCATCTTCATCAACCACGCATGATAGTTATCACTGGACAACGTCGGAGTCACGCATACCGTTGATGGATTCTCCGATGGATGCACATAGTACGGATCAAGTTGATCTTGAATTTGATTATTATTATTGTTATTTCTCGTCATTGATTATTAAATTGAGTTGGTTACTCTCCTCTAACAACCTAACAAGTTAGTTATAGTTATAGATCTCAACTAACTTTACATGAAGCCATGCAAGGTACATCTTAATCTCCCCTTTCTTTATTATCATCCATATCATCTATTAATACGACACCATCTGATACTCATATCGTGTACGCACAATATGTAGGTTATGTTTATATGAACTGACGCAACACAAAAATTGTTAGCAGAGATTTCACCATAATACTTTGATAAAAACACACTCTTACGTCACAAGCCTTCAGGAACATGTCAACCATGGGTTTCAATTTACATACCCATAACAAAACAAAACCAATAAATTAAGAGAAGAGAACAACGAACCTGAAGTTGCAAGAGCAAGACCCTCAACAAGAATAACAGAACCAAACCCAAGCCATGCAAGAATAAAAGCATTCTCATAAGCCCCTTGCTCCTGTTGAACCGGTTCTTCTTCCTTAACCAACGCCGGTTTTTCAACCGGATTACGACGAATTATCGGACCTCTTTCTCTTTGTCCCGTCTGTTTAGCGTTCACATTGGACGGACCAAAACCCACCCCGGAGTTTTTGGGAACTGAATCGGACGGCTCAGATGGTTTTTCATCTGGGTCACGACGAATTGTCGAACCTCTTTCTCTTTTCCCCTTCTTCTGTTTCCTTTTATTGTTCACATTGGACGGACCAGATAGCTTTTTCGATCTAACTGTGAGGATTGGAGAGAACGAGTGGTGTAGTTTACTGGTGAAATAAGTTGTGAACTGCGTTTGAAGCGCCATTTTTGTTCTTGTTGGAGTTTGAAGCGAGGTTTCACCACAGTTTCTTTTTCTTCTGGCGATGATAATGATAACAATTTCTATCTTTTCTTTTATATTTACATTTTTTTTTTTAATTTATGTTTGGTTTAATTCTTTATCTTTTGGCTAATAATTTTTTTTTATTTTAAAAATTAAGAGAATATACAAATTTTTGTTCTTTTTTTGTGAATGTTAAAAACCTTATAAACCTTGGGAAGAGCAATTGAAATAATAATTTAGTTATATAGTCCAACTTGCTAGTATTTTTAAAGGAAAAATGTTATTAATTTTAAAAAATAATTTATTATTAGATGATGTTGAAATTTATTGGTTTTTTTTTTTTTGAAGAAGTTAAAAAATATATTATTGTCGCACCGCGAAAAAATATAGAGTCGCAACTGAACTTTATTTATTTTAAAGGAAGAAAAAATATCAAGAAAACCACAAAAGGAAAGAAGATAGTCTTGTGGCCAAAAGAAAGGGTATAGAAGTCGATTATGCGGAATCAACTCTTGTTGTTCTAATCAAAGAGTGTATATCTACTCAGGGTCGACCCGATGATTACAATTTTTATGATTTTAATTGTTTTATTCACAACAAGAATATTGTTTCAAAGAATCGAACACAAGACACCTTGCATTAAAATGTCTTACATTATAATTATTGCTCTACCACTACACCAAGAATTAATTGTTGAATAAAGGTTAAGTTATTTGATACATACTTAATATTTTTTATTAAGGAATGTATTTTTTTAATTTCTTGTATTTCTATTATTTATTAGAGGCCTTGTTTTTAAAATAAGAACTAGACCACTAAAATGTTTGGCCCCTGTATCTAATGCTTACTTGCTAGGAAAATGCATGAATGAATTGTTTATGAACGATGATAAGTTCGCATTCTACTGTCGCTCAACCTTTGGAGACTCACGCATTGCATAAAACGAAATTAACGTGTTCTTTCTGAAAAGAGTTAAAGAAAAAGCTATAAGGTAAAAGAAGTTTGATTTGTTAAGTATTTTGTGGGGATAACAGTAAATGAATTCCAATGCAAGGCCACTCTCTATTTCTCCACTTATTTGTGAAAATTGTTTGCGATTTGAATTGCAATAAAGTCTGGGAATAGAAGATAGAACTAGGTTAAGAATGTACCGCCACATTCTTTTCCATACAACTCAATTGCATACGATTCACATCTTTATTTGATAAGAAAGATATTTTGTTTTTAGATGGAAGGCAAAAGAAGAAAAAGACTAAGGGGGCTAATTGTAACACCCCGATTTTTAGAATTATTTAATTGATTTATTAAGAGTATTTGTGAATTCACTATAAATATATTATCTTTTGTGAGTATGATGTGTTATAATGTTATATTGTGGGATAATGTTGAATTTTAGTGAATATGAGAATATTGCAAATTTAGATAATTAGTTACTAATTATTTAGAATTATTATTATTATTATTATTATTATGGAATAATATGAAGTATAGATGATAAGGGTATGATGGTAACTTGTGAGAGGTAAGTGAGGATATGATGGGAAGACCATAGAAAAGATCCAAGAGTTAAAAAGGGAATAGAGGGAAAAGTGTGTCGGTATGTGCAATCGTGAAAATTTGAAGAACGTGTCTGAACTAGGGCAGGAAGAGAACAAATGGGTGTTTAGTAGAACACAAAGAAGAATATCAAAGTTATAATCTAAGGTAAGGGGAGTAGTCTGTCATTAGAATTGATATGGGGTTTAGATGTAGGTAGGGGTTTGTTGGAGTTTTGATGAATTTGATGATATGATGCATGTGATGAGTTTTATGATTAAATTGATGAAAATACCATGTTTTTTTGCTATGATTTGATGCACATAATGCCTATAATGTTGTATTGTTGTTGTTTAATGAAAACATGATGATTTGGGATGAATTTGGATTGTTATGTGGTGGAATCACACGGGAAATTGGGACTGAATTGTGCAGAAAACACAATAGCATAGTGTTGTCACGCATGTCTCGTTGGGTGAGCAGAATGCTTTGCCAGGCAAAGGCATCTTGCCCTTAATGCATCGAGCGATGGATAAGAGAATGGGACTGGTGGATAGAAAAAAGAGCCCCTAGAAAATGTATGGGAGAAGGAGGAGTCACTCCAACTTTGCCGAGCGAAATGGATGCGAGAGGGGACTTGCTGGGCGAACGAGAGGGGTCGTCAGGCAAAGGATATGGAGAAAAACCTGAGCTCCTGGAATTTGTATAGGGGAACATGGTTCGCCTCGTCCTCGTGGGGCGAGCCTCGGGTGAGCTAGCTGCTTCATCAGGCGAGCCTCGGGAGAGAAATGTTTGACAAAAACTTTGAAGTGCCATAACTTGAGTTCTAAGACTCAATTTGAGACAACTAACGCGAAGCATTAGATATCTAACGCAAAGAACTACATTTAGGTGGAATCAAATGAGTAAAATGAGTAAATATTAGTACATATGAAATAAGATGTTATACTTTATATCTCAAGTATTGCTTACCGCATCATCGGTAACAAGACTTAACTATTACCTACACAGACACATCACCGCGTTAAACACGTAGAACCTTAGTTATACACATCACCGCGTTAAACACATAGAACCTTAGTTATAAGGCATGACTAGCTAGGTCCATTCCATATATAAGTAGGAATAGCAACAGTAAGGTCGTGTGCGGGTTTCATACTACATAAACTTGTATCCGAAATCATCACCCGACCCCGAATCCAAACCCAAAGGCTATTTGAGTGGCAAAATAACACTCACACCCACATTCGTTGTATTCGAGTTTTTTCACTCAAATCCGAACCCACAGCAAAAACGCAAAAAATTACAACAACAACATTGAAATTTGAAACACAAGAATTCCATCAAGGTCTCTCAAGAAATTAAGGAATTAAATTACAACTTTCCATCAAGTTTGGTAACAGTACAATTAAATTAAGGTCTTAAATTTTTACACATATATATTTAGGAGTAGGTATGTAATTTAATGTTTAAGCGGATATGATTTCAGATTTCGGGTGCAGGTTTGAATGACCCCAAACTCACACGAAAAATATCAGGTGACATCCAAACCCAAACCTAATCAACTTTTAAATTTTCATCCATTAATTTGAGTTCGAGTGCGGATGAGCCTCGCAGATTTGATTTTGTGTGCCATCTCTATACATATAAGATTTTCCCTTTCAAAAATCATAATAATAATTCACTCTTAATTATTATTTTTAAAAGATATCAATTTGCTTATACAACTTTATTTTATCATAGGGACATTATAACTTTGGGAATCACCAAAAGACTAGGTAAAATTACACAAGAAAAAATCAACTATATCCATGTTAATTCATAATTCCCCCAAAAGTTTAGACTCATTCACATGCGCAGACACGTACTATTACTATAACAATAACAATAAAATAACCAACTTGTATCGCGGGAAGCTCGTTTAACGAACTATCTCCTCCCTTCCCAAACAGAAAATCAAATCCCGCTTTTCTGTCTCCATTTTCTTACCTCCGCCACCGAAAAACTCTCTCTCAATTCTTTTCTCGATTCAAATCTTCTCTCTCCTCCTCCCACTCTCAATCACCCACACAATGCTATGAAGAATCCAGCCTCATCATCGATCCATGTCGTCTAGCCCCCCTCCGCCGCCAGAAAATGATCCACCTCCATCTACACCCTCTCCAGTATCCTCCAAAAAACTTCAGAAAACCCCTCACATTCTGAGCCGACGCCCTGCCGTCGATGAAATCGCCAATTTCGCCGAATTCGAAGAGGAAGAAGAGAAGAAAATACACGAGGAAGAAGAACGCCTTGTTCTTCAACGTTATTTCGAACGCGGCGAATCTTCGTCGTCTTCTTCTTCCTCTTCCATTCTCCTCGCGTCTTCTTTAGGTCTCAATAGCATCCGAACGCGATTATCGCCTCTTCGTCATTCTTCTTCCGCTGGTGCTCCTGCCTTCGCCATAAAAGAATCTGCTGCTATTCCCGTCAGTATCAACAATGTTGCCAAATCTAGATCCAAAACTTCACATCCAAGAGACCTAGGTATACACATTTATTGTTGAATTGAATCTATCTCGCACTTTATAGCACCGATACTTCTGAAATAAGGCATGTCCGTGACGATGCCGGACACCTCGATACTTGTGATTACGTTCAAATTTTTTTTTAATTATTATCGGTGTCGTCGTGTCAGTGTCGGAGTCGTGTTTGGATGTCTGTACTTCATAGATCTCGCTTGCATGCATGTTTGATTTTATTTTTATTTAGTGAAATTTTCAATGTTGTTTTTGGTTAGGGGAAAAATTTCATTGGAATCAATCCAAATCGTTGAAAGCTCATCATTCACATCTTCTCCCTGTGCCGGAGGTGATATATTATATTTTTGTTATATATAGTTTTATGGAATTTCTGTGTTAATTTTGTGTGTGTTCAATAGTTGGATAAATGTAGGTAGATCAGGTTCATGGCGTGTTTTTTTTTTTTGTACAGAGCAATCATGCAGCTTTTGCGGAAATCCAATCCCCACGTTTTCAGGAAATCCTTAGACTTACAAGTCGCAAGCATAAGAGAAACCCTGATATTAAAAGCTTTTCCCATGAACTCAACTCCAGAGGAAGGCCTTATCCAACCTGGAAACATCGTGCCTCTTGGCACGTCGAGGTACTCTTTTAGTTTCATTTATTAGGTTTTAAATAACGGTCACGGTTGCGTAAAAGCTTTTGCGGTTTCAGTCTGTATATGTGTTGCGACACTGATTGCGGTCGTCTCGATGTGAATTAATTATAATTTATTCTTTATCACAAAAACGGTGAATAACTATATCAGTATTAGCACCTTTTGATACCATTTGCCGCGGCCGTTTTCACTATAACTGAAGGTTTTTTAAAACTTGAAAACAATACGCCTTATTTGGATTAACTATTTAAATAAATGCTTATAGCATTGTGTCCTTATAAAAGTATTATCTGTTTTCCCAAGTTATCTTGGAGAGTTTTCGAAAATTAGCTGAAAACAGCTTATAAGCATGACTTAAACTCGTCCAAACTGTCTCATACTAAGTGTTTATGTGAGGAAATATGCTCAAACAAATAAATTCTAACTGGCCCAAGATTTGTTAAACTTTTTTTTTTTTTGGTTTTATATTGAAATGAAATGTTGCAGGAAGTCATGGTGGAGATTAGAACTAAGTTTGAAAAACTAAAGGAAGAGGTTGATTCTGATTTGGGTGGTTTTGCTGGTGATTTGGTGGGTACTCTTGAAAAAATATCTGGGTCTCCTTGTGAATGGAAAGAGGGGCTGGAAGATTTATTGGTTGTTGCTCAACAATGTGCAACGATGTCAGCGGCTGAGTTTTGGATCAAATGTGAAACTATAGTTCAAAAACTAGACGATAAACGCCAAGAAATACCAGTGGGGATCCTTAAACAAGCTCACACACGCCTGCTGTTTATTCTCTCCAGGTGCACTCGTCTTGTGCAATTCCAGAAGGAAAGTGATCAAAAAGAACAAGATCACGTTCTTAGTCTTCACCAACTCAGTGATCTTGGAGTATATTCAGAGCAAATTTTGAAGGCTGCAGAGAATTGCAGTATTCCACCTAGTGGACATGATATGACTGAGAAGCAGTTACCAAAATCACATGGAAAAGAGCAAGAAAAATTGGTAACAGAAAAAAGTCAAGATGACCAACATGCAAGTGCTGCGACTGACAGTGTGGAGGTTACTACAGCTAAAAGTGTTGAGTCAACTCCCAGTAGCTATAAAATGGCTTCTTGGAAAAAGCTTCCATCAGCTGCTGAGAAAAAACGAGTATGTCATGATGCAGTAGTGAAAGATGAACACGCCGAAACCTTGGATACTTCATCATGTCAACCTGAACATTCACAAACGTCATCTAGAACGCGAAAGGATTCTTGGGGATTCTGGGGAGATCAGCAAAATCTACCATATGATTATTCAATGATCATCTGTAGGATTTGTGAGGTTGAAATACCAATTGTAAGTGTGGAGGAGCATTCTCGAATATGCACAATTGCTGATAAATGTGATTTGAAAGGCTTAACTGTAAATGAACGGCTGGAGAGAGTTTCAGAAACTATTGAAAGGTTACTTGAAGCTTGGACACCAAAAAGCACTGATACTCACGGAGAAAGCTTTGAGTTTGCGAGAGTGTCAACATCGAGTTTACATGAGGAGTTTAATGAGTTGTCTCTAGAAAGAAATAACTTGTCTAGTAGATGCTCTGAAGACATGGTTGACCCTGCTCCTGAACCTGACATTAGTTTTGTTGCAGATGATCTAAACCTTTCACCTGAAATAACATGTGATACTCAAATCTGCTCAAAACCCGATCATAGCGCCAAGGTATCTTCACATGGAAGCTTGACACCGCGATCACCATTGATTACACCAAGAACAAGTCAGATAGAAATGTTACTAGGCGGAAGAAGACATTTATCTGAACTTGAGAGTTATGACCAGGTATACACTGCCTTCTATTTATCCTTCATCATAGATGATTACATGCAGAAAAATAGTACACTAAATGAAAGCATTTTATCAACTTGTATACAGTATAACCCATGATGTTCATCTGTCATTGTTTTCAGATTAATTTTTCTGAATATGAGAAATGCTAGTGATACATTCTTATGAATACACACTTGAATGCATTTTTTGTAATTGGTCTATTTTTCAAAAATTAAGTTAGTTTTCTCCTAGCAGTGGGTCAAAGAATGAGTGCTAGCATTCCTTCCGGAATATTTTTATGATAATTAGAATGTCAAATGACAGATAAACAAGCTAGTTGAAATTGCTCGTGCTGTTGCAAATGTGAACAACTGTGACTACAGTTCTTTGGAATATATGCTTGAACGTGTGGAAGACCTGAAATACGCAATTCAAGACAGAAAAGAAGATGCACTTATTGTGGAGACTTTTGGTCGACGAATAGAGAAACTTTTGCTGTGAGCATTTGTCAATTTTTCGTCTGGTTTCAGGACAAGCATATATTTTGGTGATTTTTAAAGTATTTATAAGATTTTTCCAGCATTTCTATAGAACCACTATTTTCAGTATAAGCTGAAAAATGTGTCGTTCCTAATTTATTTTTCCCTTATGCTATCATAATAATGCTGAAAATCATACCTTGAAATATGCTACACCTTCATAGGGAGAAATATGCTACCCTTTGTGGGCAAATAGAAGATGAAAAGGTAGACTCATCAAATAGCATGGCTGATGAAGAGAGTTCTATAGAAGATGATACAGTCCGTAGCCTTCGTGCTAGCCCGATTAATCCTTGTTCTAAGGACAGAACCTCTATTGAAGATTTTGAAATAATAAAACCAATAAGCAGGGGTGCATTTGGACGAGTTTTTCTTGCCAGAAAAAGAGCAACCGGTGATTTATTTGCTATTAAGGTAGACTTCCTTAAACTGAAATGAGCCAAATGATTACCTTGCACAAAAAAAGTTAAGATAAATTGATTCTATGAACTATGATATTAAACAGTGCTTACAAAATGGATATATCCATTCCTGAAGTTTTAAAACAATATTCTAGTGTTCAAAAAAAAAAAAAACAATATTCTCCTGTCCGATATGACTATTCTTCGGTCCAGCATTGTCAGTTGGCTGTAGCTGGCTATAATAGCCTATAGAAACCATTTGAAAGTCTTTTTGTCAAAATAACTAACTAACTAACCGAGTAATAATTAGAAAAAAGTTTAAACTATTCTTTGATTTTTTTGTAGGTTCTAAAAAAGGCAGATATGATTCGTAAAAATTCAGTTCAAGATATTTTAGCTGAGCGAGACATCCTTATATCTATTCGAAATCCTTTTGTGGTAAGTAGGCCATACCATGTCCTTCATTCTTCATTTAAGAAGTTGATGCACATTGTTAATAGATCTAATTTTCATGTAATTGTGATGAACAGGTCCGTTTTTTCTATTCTTTCACATGTAGAGAAAATCTTTATTTAGTTATGGAGTATTTAAACGGTGGGGATCTCTATTCTATGTTGAGAAACCTAGGTTGCTTAGATGAAGATATGGCTCGTGTATATATTGCAGAAGTTGTAAGCATATTGGCTTTTGTAGTTTGTTGGTTAAAAAATTTCTTTCCTTTTTTTTTTTAATCTTATTTTTATCTTTTTCTTGGTCTTTCCACAGGTTCTTGCGTTGGAGTATTTGCATACCCAACATATAATTCACAGAGACTTGAAGCCAGATAACTTATTGATTGGTCAAGATGGTCACATTAAGGTCAACATCATGGATTTAATTATTTTACATACCTCTTTCCTTGTTACTTTTTTATATCAACAACAAAATTATCTTTTTTAAATAACAATATTAATAGAGGAGTAGCCTAGATTACTAACATTAGGTATGATAAGTTCCTAATTCAACTAAAAAAGGTAGCCTAGGGAAGGAGAAGAGCTAGGTTATCCAAGTTATGATAAGAAGCATGTTATCTATATATCCGGCGGGTGAGACAATTTGTTAGGAACCGAAGAATTGGATTCCAAAGAAATAGCATTTTTATACAGAAGTATCATAGGAGAGAATCTCTCTTCTAAGATTTCTCTTTTGCAAGAATACTCTATTCATGATTACAATATTCAAAGATGTTAGGATATAGAATAGTATATATTAGAGAACTTAAATAGTTATGACTTGTGAGAAGTTAGTTAGTTGATGTTGTTATTAGAGGGTATGTGTATAAATAAGAGAATGAAAGGGTAGAGAACATTTTGATTATCATAATTGTAAGTAGAGTATTCTCTATTATGAAGAACCTTTAAGAGAGATTCTCTTCTTTTCTATCCCAATTCTATAAAATGCACGAGTTCTAGGAGATGGAGGCTGTGCAAATGGTGAGTTTACCAACATTTATGAGGATAGACCCTATTGGATTGATTGCAAGGGCGGAGATTAGGACATTTACGGCTTCTGTAGCGTGCATTGGACCTTCATGAGCTTGGATGTTCAGAGAATTTTTTGATTTCGTTCTTGGAATCAAGTAAACTCCGATCCAACCCCGGAATCTTTTATTAAAGGTCTAACAGGAGGATTTGGACTACAAAACTACGGGTGTAAGGCAGAGGGATCAGCAGTAGAGGAATACAATACCTACAAACAAATTCTTGATGAAATGGAAAATCAAGAAAAAGTACGTTGCAGAGTGGCAGAAGAGAAAAAAATTGAACAAAGAGGAGGTCAAGGTGAAAGGTGAAGTGGAAATGCAGAAATAACTCAACAATTAACTGACGAGGCCCTAAAATGTTCATTATGAAGACTAAAATTACAGCAGTCCGAACTGTAGTCCAACCTGTCTCTAGTTTTTGTAAATTTGTTTGAGTTTTTTTATTTGGATTGTTTTGAATTTGAATACCCCTTACTAGTAGGTGGATCCAGGGCTCATGAATTGTAATGCTGTGGACCTTGGGAATTGATTTTCTATTAATTACCGTAAATCACCTTAAAATGCTCTAATGAAAATATTATTTGCTACTTTTTCTAAATGTTTGATCCTTTTTTATTACAGTTAACAGACTTTGGACTCTCAAAAGTTGGGCTCATCAACAGCACCGATGATTTGTCAGCACCCTCATCTTTCGCTAACGGCTTTTTAGGCGACCATAAACCGAAATCTCGACATGTTTCAAAAAGAGAAGAGCGTCAACAACAATCAGTGGTTGGCACTCCAGATTATTTGGCACCCGAAATACTTCTGGGCATGGGACATGGTTTGCACTTCACTGCTGATTAAATAGTACATGTTATCATAGACAAGTGCTTTTAGTTAGCCAGTTCATTTTTAATGAATAAATAACTAGTTTTATTTAATTTTTCCTTTCAAATTCATTTCATTTTAAATACAATCTTATACATGCTTGTACTCATATAGGTGCAACTGCAGATTGGTGGTCGGTGGGTGTCATACTTTATGAGCTTCTTGTGGGTGTTCCACCTTTTAATGCAGAGCATCCACAGGTTTTATTTTCATCATAACTACCTATATATCATTTCTTGGATCTAAAAGCGGTTACTGAATATGTTTTGTGATGGGTTCTTAAATGAATATATGGAAAAATAGTGGATAAATGAATGAAATAGTAGCAGAATAATTCAACTATAGAATAATAATAATGAAAATAACAATTGATAGTGAAAACCTATCAGCCCCTAAGCACACAGTGCTTCCCTCACCAAGATGGTGAATCCTAATGGAATTCCTAGATGTCTAATCCCTACATTTCTGTTCTCTTTTATAGCCATAAGCTTATTCCTAATTAACGAAACAAACCCCCTTAATTAAAATAACAAACTCCCTTCATTAAAATGACAAACTTATTTAATAACAATTCCTAAAATAATGATAACAAACTCCTATGATTATTCAATTTATTCTTTTGTTCTTTTATTTCTCCTGTAAACCCTCCAAATCTTTGGCTTGGGCCCACTGTCAAGGCCCACCACTTGATCCACCTTTCTATCATTTTGTTGGATCCATGCGAAATAATTTTTATTTAGGCTCATTGTTTTTTGCTTGCAGCAAATTTTTGATAACATAATTAACAGAGACATACAGTGGCCAAAGTATCCTGAGGAGATCAGTTACGAAGCATATGATTTGATGAATAAGTAAGCTTTATCAAAGTTGATATGTATTTTATAGGTCTTTAAAAGAGATTATACAACATAACTGCAGAAGTAAATAAATGCTAACTCTAGACACCAAAGTCAAGTTAAAAATTGATATATAAAGCCAGAGTTTGCTGACAATTAAGATTCCTGTGATGTTGTTTATGGCTGACAATAAAGTTCTCTTTCAGATTATTAATCGAAAACCCAGTACAAAGGTTAGGTACAACAGGAGCTTCAGAAGTGAGTTATTTACTTCCTTTTTAAAATGGAATACTTAGCAAATCATGGTATTATATTTACACAAAAAGAAAACATAATATTTTTTGGCAGGTTAAAGGCCATGCTTTCTTCAAGGACATTAACTGGGATACGCTAGCAAGGCAAAAGGTCATCATTTTTAATCTCATTTGAGCTTGATATGTTTGTGACATATGTCTTGCTTTCTCACGCTTGGGATGCACCCAAATCTCTACAGGCTATGTTCATACCATCGACTGAAGCTCTTGATACAAGTTATTTTATGAGCCGCTACATTTGGAATCCAGAGGATGAACACTGTGCTGGAGGTAGTGATTTTGATGACATTACTGAATCTTACAGCAGTGGTTCAGGAAGCGATTCATCTGGTGTAGATGTAAGAAACACTATCTCTGTTTTTGATAATAGTTATTGGTAGGGGTGTGCATGGTTATTATTTTTAAAAACTAAACCATAACCACTTTTAAATCATTTAAATGGTTTGAATTTATAACCAAAATCACATTTTAGTTAAAATTAGTTATAAAATCGGTTATAAATTTAGTTATGGTTATATAACCAGTTATTTTAAAAAAATTCAATTTTTAAAAAATAAACTAAAAAAATATATATATTTTTATTTTGAAAATTAAAAAATTTGGATATTGGATAATAACCGGATTATAACTGAATCCAAAAAAATTTAACCGGTTAATAATCATTTAATTATATCCGGATTATATGAATGGATAACCAAACCATTAAACACTAAACCGGTTAATAACCATTCAATTATATCCGGATATTTAAAACAAATTTAAATTTGGTTATGGATTTGGATTTCACAACCAGATATTTTGCACACCCTTAATTATTGACTTGATACCACAAAACTCAATACTAATCCCTATGTATAAAGAGTCAATTCTAAATCTAGAACAAATCATAATAATGATAACTAATATCTTAATATGATAGAAGTGATACTCTAAGAGATTTAAATGAATGTAAACAATATTAAAAGATGTTTATAATATTCTAACACTCCTCCTTGAGTTGAAGCTTATTAAGCTCTCAACTTGTTATAAATTAACCTTAAAAATACGAGATTAAACTAAACAAACTAATATCAAAACCAATGTTGAGAGAATCAACCGACACAATATATGATCTAATCTTAATCTTCAAGCACACGAAGTGGTAGATGACAATGTCGAGAACAATTTTTTGATTCATCAAGATGAATTTGTTTCTTCAATATAACCTATGATTAACAAAAGGCAACACAACACACATTCTCAAACTTTTGGGAACTCAATAAGGGAAGTGATCCATAGTTCAAGGAGGACCGTGTTAAATTTGTGATTGTGTGTAAAAGATGAGAAAAATATTATTAATAATAGCTATTGACTTAATACAAAAGACTCAATCTTCATTCCTATTTATAAAGATACATAGACTCAATCATAAATCAAGAAAAAATTATGATAATAATAACTAATATCTAATATGATACTAAGAGATACTCTAAGATGTTGAGTAGTTTTGCTTTTGAATTGTTTTGGGCCTTGTTTGTTGTATTGGTCGTATAAGGCCTTGTATCATTATGATGTTTTAGAATGTGTGGATTGGACCTAACTCGACCCTACAAAACCGACTTGTAAGGTGAGGATTGATCCCACTTATAAACATATGTTCAGATCATATATTGTCCTGGAGCGTGGAACTAAATCGTGGGTGATCCAATGGATGTTAGATGAGGCTCTGATACCATCTTAGAATGTGTGGATTGAGCCTAACTCGATCCTACAAAATCGGCTTGTAAGGTGAGGATTGCTCCCACTTATAAACACATGATCAGGCCATTTATTATCATATATGGGACTCTTAACATGATGAATAAGAGAATATCATTTTGTACCAACAAGTGGTATTAGAAAGCACCTGGGATGCAAAATAGTACATTGTTATTTTCAGTTACAATTGTAGAAACTGTTGGGCCCGTTTAAGTTGTTGCACGCCATTCTTGAACCTTCTTCCCCCGATCTTTTCTTTCAGCTACTTTGAAGCTAGAGCTTAAAGAAAGGTCTAGGGCTTTTGATGTTTCCAAAAGATTTAAAGCATCCGTTAAAAGAGAATCTAATTGTTTTATTCAATGTGTTAGAACCTGATAAGGGACGGGAATTTACATCCATTGCATTCAATGAATTTTGTAGTTTACAAGGCATCAAAAGACAACTAACTGCATCATATACTCCACAACAAAACGAAGTATCAAGAAAAATAGAACACTTATGAATATGGCCAGAACCATGTTGTCTAAAACTTGACTCCTGAAGAAGCTTGGAGTGGATCAAATCCATCGGTGCATCACTTTAGAGTTTTTTATTGTCTAGCACATCTATGTCTCTGATGCACATACAAAGAAACTTGGTGGCAAAAGTATTAAGTGTGCTACCTTGATATTGGTGAAGAATCTAAGACATAAGTTGTATGATCCTAGTGGTGGTGGTGATTTTGATTTTAAGGAGTTACCTTAAGGTGATTCCAGTGATGGTGGTGATTCTGATTCTAAGAAGTTACCTCAAGGTGATTCCAGTGATGGTGGTGATTCTAATGAGTTACCTCAAAGGATTATAAAACCTCCAAGTTATTTTACTGACTATGTTATTGGGACAAAAGTTGAGAAAGAAGATCAATTGCACAATCTTGTTGTCTTCGGTACAAGTGAAGATTCTAACATTTATGAAAAAGCTCTCAAGTCAGAAATTTGAAGAAAAGCTATGAAACTTGAGATAGAGTGCATATAAAGGAATGGCACTTGGGAGCTCACTACCCTTCCTGCACGCTTGAAGACCATTGGATTTAAATTGATCTATAAGACAAAATAGAATTAAATAGGAGAAGTTGATATGCATAAGGTCATATTAGTGGCAAAAGGATACTCGCAAAAATATGGTATTGACTACAATGAGGTGTTTGCGCATGTTGTTAGATGGGATACCATAAGAACTATACTGGCAGTTGTTGCTAGCAAGAAATGGTTTGTCTTTCAACTTGATGTAAAAAGTGTTTTTTTACGTGGTGAACTAGCAGAGGATGTGTACATTCATTAACCCTCTAGATATTATAAAAGTGAATTTGACACTACGTATCAGTTGAGAAAGATCCTATATGGTTTGAGACAAGTCCTAAGAGCTTGGTATAACAAGATAGAATCTTACTTTTGCATTGCTGAATTTGAGAAGTGCCCTTATGAACATACATTGTTAGCGTGTATGTTGATGACCTCATCTATACTAGTAATGGCTTAGAGATGATTGGTGAGTTTAAAAGGTCTATAAAAGGAGAGTTTGCTATGACTGATTTGGGAAAAATGAAATGATTTTTGGGAATTCAGGTAAATCAAATTAAGCATGGGATCTTCATAAGCCAACAAAAATATGCAACATACATTATGTCAAGATTTGGAATAGAAGGTGTGCAACAAAGTATGCAGTCCAGTTCTAGTGAAAGATGAAAATGGAAAGACTTCATATGCTACTTCTTACAAACAAATGGTATTATGCTTAACGTATTTACTAGCTACAAGATATGATTTGCATTCTTAGTATGCTTGTTGGTTAGGTACATGGAATGACCAACTGATATGCATGTAGTAGCTATTAAAAGGATCTTGAGATACTTGAAAGGTACCTTGAGCCTTGGTATTTAGTATAAGAGTGAATATGCTTGCAAATGCAAGGCTGGACATACTCAAATTATGCTAGTGATAATGATGATAGAATGAGCACATTGGGGTATGTCTTCAAGCTTGGCTCTGGTGAAATCTCATGGTCATCTAAGAAGTAACCCATAGTCACTTTACCCACCAAAGAGAAAGAATTTGTAGCTGCAACATCTCCAGTCTGTAACACCCTTCTAAATACCCCGCAATTACTATAATATATTCATAGTTAACATGTATTAAAGGGCATCACAATTCTTTAAAATAAATTTTCCAAACAGATGTCATGCTTTACTAAAGAACAAAAATTCAATTAATCACTCAACGTACATGTTCTACACAGCGAAATAATCTCAAAACTTGGATAAGTTCAAAACCAACAAACTTCAAAGGTCTATGCCTTGAGAAATCAAAACAAATACCCAAATAGACATCCAAAACAAAATAGACTTTAACAATGACTCTAAATAAGCGTTCCCTAGTGTTACAAATCATAGCATGACACCGACACGCGATAAAATAAAAGCATAGCTCTACGAGTCATCCTCACTAACTCCTAAGATGCTAAACTTCAATCTAAAGTCATCAAAGTAAGGGTGAGACTTCATCATAATTAAAATGCATTATAAATTCATAAAATAAATAGAATTTCATAAGTTATTATTTCACCCTATTCAGCATAATCAGATTTACTTCACAATCCAAGTCATAAGCATACATCACACACAACAACAAGATTATAACACTGGAAACCATCCTATCATGTTATAATCCATACAAAATGCAATGCAAGACTCTATGCATGTGGTACCGACAGTGAACTAAATTCACATAATGTTCCATTCCGACTTGGACACAACATTAACATCTATTCCATTCTAACTCGGACATAGATAAAACCTCACCGCCCATTCCAACTCAGCAACGGATATTGGCCAACTCACTAATTCCACACAATGAAAATTAGCTACCACCAAATGTATATGCATGCACATCAACAACATGCAACATTCAACAACAACACATGATATCAACAACCATCATGAATATACAACATCAACAACAACATATGATATTAACAACCATCATGAATAAATCACCAGAAAGATAGCATGCAAGCAGTTACTCATCAACCAGTAATTGCCACCAATATCACACACATGCAAGCATCAATACACATCCAAATCATCAGTACACAACATACTAATTTCATCCACCAAGTACATCAAATACGAATAATTCCCAAATTAGAAAACCAACACTTTTCAAAATAAACCAACTAATTAATGTTTTCTTCATTTTATAAAATAGATTATTTAATTTAAGGAATAATGTCCAAAACGACGCTTAAAAAGGACTTACGGTTCTAAATATATGATTTTTCAAAGTTTAATAATTTTAGTTACAATGGTAATCGGTTCCTCTTGGGCCACTCTCATAGTGAAACACGCTCCTGGAATTTGTACTGGGAACTCGATTCCTCCCAACAGGTTATTGGTTCCCTAGACACATAGGAAAACACTTCCCAGGAAAATATACTGGGAACTCGGTTCCTCTCACCAGGGAACCGGTTCCTCAGACACAAAAATACCACCCTACTAGAAAATATATTAGGAACTCGGTTCCTCCCACCAGGGAACCGGTTCCTGCGACCTCTTGTAGCAGAAAATTATATTTTTGACAGCATGCTTCGTTGTTCAATTCACCCACACATACAAACATGAATCAATCACCAATTCATCATCAAAATCATCCACCAAACAGTGTTTCAAGGCATAAGAACATAATCCAACAACACTTAACATATCCATCACATATGATTGACTCAATTTCATGCAATTAGACAATTTAAGGTCAATTTCCATAACCCTAGAAAATCCTAAATTGGGATTCCTAACTACTTCATCAACCCTATCATTCCCAAAATCTATAAGGCATAATAACTAAGAGAAAATCACCCATTACCTGAGAAATTCCTTGAATCCTTGAACTATTGGTTCTTCTCTTCCTTCTGCCTCTTCTCGCTTCTCACGTACGATCAGTTTCTCCAAAATACTTCCAATTCTCTTTTTCCTCCTTTCTTTTCTTTTATTATTATTCTACAATAATAATAATCAAATAGGCAGTTTAGAGGCTTTTACTCATCGCACCCCTCCTTTTACTCTTTAAACCAACAACACAATTTCCTTTTTATTTAATTAAATAATTTCAATAATCCAAAAAATACCAATAATTCAATTTCTAATTAAATGAATAATTAAAATCCAAATTATCTAATAATTGAAATTATTGGGGTGTTACACAGTCTACCAAAGAATTTGGTTGAGAAGTACTCTAAGCCATTTGAAGGTAAATTAGAATAAGGGTTCAGTCATTCTTTGTGACAATAATTCCTCAATCCAGCTATCAAATAATCCTAGTATGCATGGAAGATGCAAATATAATGGTTTTAGATTTCTCTTCCATAGAGATCTCACTGAGGATAAAATAATTGAGCTTAAGTGTTGTAGCACCAAAGATCATCTAGGTGATATACTTATTTAGCCATTAAAGCTTGGTTTCTTTTGCATATTAAGGAAGGCTTAGGGATGAATGTTTTATCTATTTTAAATTGATCTTCGGCTTAGGGATGGATGATTGTTTTTTTTTAAAATTGATCTTCTATTTTAAAGATCAATGTAAGGGATGGTTTGTTAAGTGGTTTTGCTTTTGAATTTTTTTGGACTATATGCTTTTGGGCCTTATCCATTTTATTGGTCATTTTCCTTTATAAGGCCTAATATCTTTGATGAATAAGAGAAATGATCTTAACGCACCTCATTATCTTCTAGTGCACCTCGCAAAAATACTATAGTGCCCCCAAGTTCTGATGATGTATCTCTAGACGCACCAACGTTTACTAAAACATCAATTATTTTGGAGGTGTATCTACGTAAAAATTTCAGAGTAGAAGCAGAGAAACATAAGGAAATACAACAGTTTGACAAAATGAAATAGCATTGATATCGTAAAATCAACAATACATAAGTGATTTTAACATAGATGAAACATTAAACTTTAATATCCAAGTGGACGTTGTAACATCTTGATAATATCATCGGTCGATCTCAAAACAGAATGACAAGTGATCTATATTCATAGTATAGGGAGACTAATATAGACTTAACAAACCCTATCTTATACCAGGGCACTTTTTGGAAATGTATCTCTGGAACAACCTTTTATACCGGAAATGTTTTTTTGGAACCTTCCCTGGCATAACATAACATAAACAGAATAGAAAGAAACTTGTAATCAAGGTAGATATTTTTTGACAAACTTCAAAATGTATATGTTAGACATCATAACACATTTATATAATGTCACTTACACAAAAAAAAAAAGAGATAAATAACCACTAAAATGAACTGAAACACTTGTCGCCGGTCAAATCTACAGCTATTGGTGGTACCTCTTTTGACTTTTGTTTATTTATTTCTCATTCAATCTTGCTCAATTTGGTGTATTGTTGCATCCTTTCAACTAATTGGTATGGTCAAGTCTCGACTTTGGTTGTATAATGAGTTGTCCACTCCAGTGATGTAAGTGGTATGAGGCATCCCGATTTCAAATAAACTTGAACAAAATCTCGCAGATTAGAAACCTGTCTAACACGAATAATATGATCCTTTGGATTTGGAGGTGGAGCAATGCGCAATGGAAAAAAAGTTTTCAAGAATCTGTATCTTGTAAGATCAATACACACTCTCTCATACACACTTGCTAAGAGATGACCCGTTTCAGATAAGCTCATCCATTTATCCTTTAATGCAGGTCCATTAATGCAAGAAACAAGAGAGTGATAAATTACTTCAACTGTTTTTATTCCTGTATATTTGTGTGTAGAATTCTTTATTGCTCCTCAATTATTAGATAAGAGTGTGGCAGACAAGTGACTGATCCTCTTCTCCTTTGCTGAGTAAATCAGAAATAACTCAAAAACAGCAGTTACCGTCATCGTTGACATTGGCGATTTGTTCAATGTAATTGTGCATAAAAATCGGAATGATTGGGATTTTTGGTGGAGGTGGGGAATGAGGTGGTTTGGTAATACGAGCTCCTTTAAAGACACGTTCTGAGATTTTAGAGTTGGTGAATCGAGAAATTTTTTGTCAACGTGTTCAAAATATGACGGACTTCACATCGTTGAATTGTCACTCAGTGTAGATTTGACCTTTTTAGGTTCTCCTTTTGTTTTTACCGGTTGAGAGAGTGGTTTCACGTTTGTGGTCTCCGAAATGAAATTGTAACACGGTGGGAGAACTGACTTGTTTGTTTTGCGTTTGATCGCAAATGTTGCGGATAGCAAGAGTCGCCACCGACTTTTCTTTTATCCAATTAAGGGAAGGCGAAAAGAGCAGGAAAAGACCTTCGTTAGATTCTGAGTAAGGGAGGTGGTTATGAAAAGGGAAGGTATTAGCACCCTTTCCATCCGTAGTTATCTACGGGCTCTTAATTGCTTTAGCTCACTTTAATTGTTTGTGTGTGTGTTTGAAAAGATTTTTGAAAAGGCATTTCGCTTTGACTTCGTAATGATTCACGCTGGAATGTATATGAAGTGTTTGGAAATGTTTTGTTTTTGGAAATGAACTTTGTAATGATTCACACTGGAATGTATACAAAGTGTTTTGAATAACATTTTTAGAAAGTGTGAGGTGTAAAAAGATGTTTTAATTTGAGCAAGCAAAAGAGACTTATTACCTACTCAGAACGGTCGTTTCCGTGTTATTTGTAACTTTATTCGTTGGATGTAAAGGGACATCGGATGGTCATAGAAGGTAACTTGTAGGGATATCCTAGCACATTCGTAGGGACGATCATCAGTTTTCGTAGGCAACAACCGAGGGACTAGATCATGTATTCGTTAGGCAACATCGAGGGACTATGATCTTTTAAGTCGAAGGGACTATGATGATATTTCGTAGGCAACCGTGCTAAGATACCCCTACGTTCGAGGGACCTGACCATTTATAAGGTAACGAGAGAGAATACCCTATGGGGGTGCATGTGTGAGAAAAGTGTATTGTTTTCAGATATTTATCTTGTGATTAGTGATCTATGTTGATTTTTTATCTTGTCATACACGCCTAGTTACTAGCAGTTTAATAGGTGCAGAAAGTAAATTGCGGAAATGTAAAGGGTTCTACGTTATTACATGGCTTTGGGGCAGATACATAATAGGGGGTGCAGAAAATAAATGCGGAAAATAAAATCCTACGCTATTACATGATAAAAACTTGCAACCTATACATTCTTTCTAGAATTTAAAAATGCAGGAAAAATTAATAGCAGAAGAGAAAAATAGTCCTAATATTTTTGGTATTTTGAAAAAGTTTATGTGAAAGCAAACTAATTCTAATTGATTTTAATTAATTAGGAAAAATTAGTGAATACTAACCTAAATTAAATTAATTAAATTAGTTAAAAGAAAGGCATTTGTGAAACTAATTAATTAACCTAATTACTAATTTAATTAATTAATTATATTTTTAAAAAAAAGAGCAGAAAATAAATAAGAATATGAAAAAAAAACCCAAAAAAGAGCTTCTGGCAGAAGTTGTCCCAGTCAGGGCTTCTGAGAGTGGAAGCGTTAGTTTCGTGAGTATCCCTCGAGCGTGTCCAGTGATGGTTTCGATCGAAGGGTCCGTGTGGAGCTTGGGGCTCTGTCGGAAAGATCTAGAAGCTGGAGCTTCTAGGATGTCCTGGCCGGGTGGAGCTGGAGACTCTAGGTCTGGGACGTCCAGAAGCTGGAGCTTCTAGAGGCGTTCCTTCTGGAGATCTGGAAACCAGTAAAGCAAATAGTGAAAATAAAAAGCAAAAGGTGGAATTTGAACCCACGACCTGAGAGATAGAGAATGACATATTGCGCGTAAGGTGAACCGTTGGGGCGGTGATACATCCATTCATATTGCTGGACTCATAAACATGTAAGTGTTGTTGGCCCCTGAGTCAGAAGCACCGGAGCAAAGCTCCGGTTGTCTTCTCCGGTTTGCATCAATCCTAAAAACCTGTAAAATGCAACAATTAATGAAAAGTAAAAGCCCAAATTAACTATATTGGACCCTACGATCACGATGGTAAGGTTTGTTTGTCCTAAAACTGCTTGTATCGTGGAATCCGAAGCTTCACTAAGCTCATGCCCTAACAATGGTATTTTGTGATTTAAGCCCTAAAGCTCACATGTAACACGTTGTACCTGTTCTAAACAACATCCTGAGATCATACAAACACAGAAAAATAGTTATTAATGCATGGATTAAAAGAAACGATTTTGAGACATTTACCAAACCAGATCAGTGTGGGATGCTTGATCTGGAGCATTCTGGGATCGTGTAATGATGTGAATCAACCCCTGGGAACTTCAGGAACACGAATGAGTGGCTGGAATGGCTTGAATCTGCCTGGAAATCAAAACACGATTTTGCCAATGTGAGAGAAATTTGAGAAAAATCTAGGGTTTGTGAGAGGCTGGCTATACGTGTAAGAGGCTGTCCAAAATCCTCTTGTTTTGTAAGAATGCTAGGTATATATAGGAGAATGGAAATAGGTCAAGGCTTTAAGAAAAAATATTCTCTTTAAATGGAGAATATTTTATTGGAAATTTGCATGAAATCTTTCCAAATTTGCTCAATCTCTTCCTCAATCTTCTTGCACGAAATTGACAGCTTGTAATGAGTTATCTTGGACCCCAAGCCATGCAAATATCAAGCCCAACTTGCCTTATCTTTTATTTTTGTATTTTATCTAATTAAATTTAAATTTTGGATATTTAATTCAAAAATAAATTAAATAAATAAGGAAGAGGCGTGACAAAGAGTATATAGGTCATGGATAATCTCAAGAATAAGTTTTGATCATGAAAACTTAGGCCCATTTAGAAAAAATTTAAATTTGCCAAGTATTTTTCTTCATGTGCCTCCTAAAAAATGCTCAACTTGCACAATTTATATCTTGCTCAATTTTCCATATTTTTGGGTGTTTTTGGACGTTTTAGAAAGCTCAAGATGTCTTCTAAACAACCCTTTTGATTTCATCTTTATTGAAGTTTCCATGCTCCTGAACACTTCTTTTCAAAAAGATGACTTTTGTTGACTTTTCTAGAATGACCTGTAATGTTTTGATTCATAACTCCCAAATGAAGCATTTCCTGCCCAAGCTTGTGAGACATGAAGTTGTAGAGAATTGAATTCTATTTAAAATGAGCTTTGGTGGAGAAATTTCTGATGAAGTATGTGAAAGTTATGCTTGGTCAAAGTTCTGTTGACTTTTGTCTAAAGAAGACCTAATTTGGAAACTTTGACGTTTGATCAGATCTTGACTTTTCTGGATGAATCATGACCAACTCTTGATCAAATGATGAATATGACTTCAAAATATTGATGTCGACCAAAAATTATGAAGTTTGACTGGATGTTGACCACAGTTGACGTTTTGTCCAATATAGTTGATTTTCAACTATCTGAGCCATTGGATGAACAACTTAGACTTGTAAGGCTTGGAACTTGATATGAGGATTCTCTGAGGTATATGATGAGATATGATGACCATTTAGAGCACTGTAAATCAATCTTGACTTGAGAACAGCAAAACCCGAGTTTGGATTGATTGCTTAGGATAGGGTTTGTCTGGTCAACCCTTGTGAAATCCTTGAGAATTGAGATGTGAATTTTCTTGAGAAGAAGGAGGGAAAATTTTGGGGTATAACAGTAATCTTCCTCAATTGCTATTTAATGTGGAGTTTTGTGTTGTCATCAGATTTCAAAAATCTTGCTTGTATCGCTTCCCATTTAGTCAAGATAGAAATATTCGATTTACCATCTTTCATAACACCATCATCATCAAAATTGAGTTTTTTCTAATGACTGCAGACTTCGTCCATTCGCGTTGGGCTACCAAGTTTCACCTTTTTTGATATAACATAAGCACATGGGAGACCATAGGTTTTCACAAGTGTGCAACCACACTTTGAGCTATAAGAATCTACATTACCAGCTCATTTGGCTTCGTGAAAAATATAATTCAAAGTTGATCGAGATATGTTGCCGACCAACTAAAAATATAGAGTGTTCTTGTAACTTGTGTTCCAACACTATGACACTATGACCAAATGATGTTTGTATCTTATTATGCTGATTTTGTATCATGTGGTTCACATAATTCCAATTCGTACACAAATCACACTTGCTATTTCTCAACCAATTCTTCAAACAATCATGAGCAGACTCAAATCGGTTTGTTGTTGTATTTTTAAGGTGTCTAACATGATTGGTCCAAGCTCAAAAAAACTTCTCCTTAATCTCGTCCAAAATTGTACTTTCAACATATTTCAATAAAGTGGGATATGTCTCGCATACCTTCCTGAAATGTATAACATCATCAGCATATACCTCTTTTGTAGAAATATTTATTTTAACACTCGATGCATCCATGACTTTTTCACTCTCTAGAAATGTAAACACGGCGAATAAGTCTTCTAAGTAGAGGTAATACCAACAATATCCAATAATGGAAGCATGTACTTTTTCGTCTTATACGTTGAATCAATTATGAGCACAGTGGAAAACATGTTAGAACAACTTTTATGGAATCATGATGAGTTCAAAACATATCTCTAATTGTTACTCCATTCTCGCATCTTTGATGCCTAGATACATAATTGTTATTATCTAGAAGCTTCAAGAGGTGTTGCATTCAGCTCTATCCCCTTAATCGCTAATTTAGATTGATAGCATCTCTTGTAAACTTGCATGATATTTGCGATGTTCTCGGGTTTTTCACACTTCAAGGTTGCAAGTATGTTTTTGGGTTTCACCAAAATGTCATGTCAGAAAACAAATTGTTTGGAAAATCAACACAAACAATTTCCGAAGATACACTTCTGGTTACTGCACAACCTTTTTCAGTTTCAAAATAAGATTAATGTAAGCAATGAGAGTTGAAATGAATGAACTTTACCTTAAATTCCAAATCCTTTTACTCCTTTTGATTTAATGAAACACAAGATTGGAGATTTGGAGTGAAAAGCTTCATTGAAAATGGATGGGTATTTGGAGAGGGTTTATGGAGAAAAAAATGGAAATGAACTATGATCATGCAAATGGCTATTTTTAACAATTTTGATTTTGATTTTTTCGGAGATGCATCTTCGGAATAATTTAACATGCAAAAGTGACAAATTTCTAAAGTCCCGCTTTAATTTTTCGAAGGTACATCTTCGGATATCTCACTGTAATAGTCCATTGGCAATTTATTCTATCAAATTTTCGGAGATGTATCTCCGGAAAAATTATAATTTGACTGTAAGGTGAAACCATTTTACTCGTTTGTGTGTGGTGCAAAAGGCGTGTCCGAAAATATATTTTCAAAATCATAAGAGCACTTTCGATTTTGCATAGGATTCCTTTACACCATATAAAGTGCATTAAGAGATTCACATAACAAAATACCATTTTGTGTCAACCTAAAATACTCTAAAATAAATAAAAGATATTATAAGATACATATAATATTCAAACACTAATTAAAATGAGATTTAAACTGTATTAATTTCTAATTTGAGTAGCTTAGTTTTAAGTAGATGTTTCACTTGTATGAACATAAACTTCAAACCTATATTTTATAAATGGAAGATTCGCGGAATAATTTGTTAGCTTTTTAGCCATAAGTGATAATTATGTTCATTTCAATTTCATTTTTTTTTAATTTAAATTTCTAATTTAATTGGAAAGAAAGACTTAATCTGATGTTATTTTTTTTCCAGTCTTTTCTTACATGATTTTTATTGTATATTGACTAAGCAGGACGATGAGTGTGGTAGTTTAACAGGGTTTGCTCCTGGTGCAAATCTTGTGGGACAATATTCGTTTAGTAACTTCTCATTTAAGGTAACACTTATTGTTTTTTATGCAATAAATATAATTAAACATATTAGGTCAACATTATATTATTTTGATATAACATTGAAGACGTTTATTATTGATAGGTAAATATCTCTTATATTTTTTTTATTACACTTTCTTTAAAACTAGTTGTCTTACATTTGTCTGTTCTTTACTATATAGATTAAGAAAAGTTTTTTTTTTTTAATTACAGAATTTGTCTCAATTAGTTACTATCAATTACGACGCGGTGTATAAAAATAAAGAATCGCCTGAAAACTCCAACTCATCTGCTTCGTGATACAGTTATCTAAAAATTTGTAAATTTCTTCAAACATAAAAGTTTAAATAGGTGTATGCAACTATCAGCTAGAGACCTATTTTGTACTAATGTAGCATTCATATGACTACTATAATGTTAATATCATTTTAGGATTTATATGTGAATCATTTTTATATGTTTATCTCAGAAAAAAGAGATGGACCTAACTTGATTGCTATAGAAATACTATTTTATTGGTACTGAATAACATTTTTTATTTGTATCTAAAATGACATGATTTCAATTATTTTTGAATAATAATACTAAATAACATTTTATATAATAGTATTATAGCGATCCTTTTGAATTTTAATCTAAAATATTATTTGTTAAATTATTATCGGATAAAGTACCATAAATTTATATTACATCACTGAATTAGATCTGTACTCAATACTAATATTTTATTATTTTATTTTATTATAATAGAAATAGTAAAAGTTCAAATTCTTTTATGATTTCAAAAAATTAAATATATAGGGAAGGAGGTTATGTGAAAAACATTTATTATTTTCGGTGTAGTAGCTTCGTTTAAAAGTGAAAAATGCATATCATAATTGTATAATAACCGCGTGGGTGTTGATTTGTATATCTATTAAGTTAAACAATAAATAAGTAGAGGACAACGCAAAAATGATAAGTTAAAAAGAAATAAAAAGAGGAAGAATTGCCGCTCTCTAATTGCTGCCTTCACTAACAATCCTTTATTGTCTTTTTCTTGCATATGTTTTCATTGTGGAGTAGATGTTGCATGTAAATTAAATGGTACTAGAAATTTGTATGATACTCAAAAAATCAAACTCATTTATTGTGTTTGGGGGAAATGGATTTGGTGTTTAAAAAACATCCAAATTCATAAATATTTTTCACGATTCTTGATAAAAAAATTAGTATTATTCTTATTTTAAAAATAATCTCACTTTTGGTATTCAGTTAAGGTAAATAATAAACTATGATGCTAGATATTTCATAAAAATACCATGATTCTTATAAAAAAATAGTTTATTTTTAATTTTAAAGAAAATATATATATATTTTTAAATCAAGTTCTATTATATTAATTAAATTAAATATTAAAACTAATACTTTTTAAACAATAGTACAAAATATTTTTCAAAAGATGTATAAAAAAAAAATTAAATAATGAGTAAAGAATATATAATAATTTAGTTTTGAATAAAATAGATAAAAATTATAAAATCAATTTTCATAAAATAATCACTTTATATACGTTTTCTAGAAAAAAATTTAATATAATTTTGTAATATATTTCAAAACATATAAATTTCAAAGTGTATTTTTAAGTGAATAAAATATTATTTTACTTAAATAAAACAAAAAAAATAGAAAATTTGTTTAAAATTGAGAGCAAACAAATTTTTATCAAAAACCAAATTTGTTATTATTAAATATAAAATTCTTGTTTTTTAATATAAAAAAGAACCGTGTCTTAAATTTTTAAACAGTTTTTAAATATTAAAATTCACGTTTTCTTAAAATTAAAAATTCATGTGTTTTTAAATATTAAAAAAAATTAAAAACACAATTCTTTTTTTTAGATTAAAATATATGAATTTTAATATTTATTAATAATAAATTTTGCTTTTAATAAAAAAATTATTTCCTCTAAATTTT
Organism: Vicia sativa; assembly: GCA_021764765.1. NCBI lineage: Eukaryota > Viridiplantae > Streptophyta > Magnoliopsida > Fabales > Fabaceae > Vicia > Vicia sativa. Next base: position 4,233,090 of record CM038796.1, on the reverse strand, counting down.
GAACAATTTTTACTATTTTTTAGTTTTATTTAAATATAATAATAATTTTTTCACTAAAGATACACTAGGAAATGTATAAGTGTTTAATATATTAAAAGATATTCTAAAAAAACGAGTAATGTGTAATTATAATTATGTTATAAGTAAAAAGTGTATATAAAGTGATCATTTTATTAAAATTGATTATATTTTTTATCTATTTTATTCAAAACTAAATTATTATATACTCTTTACTCGTTATTTAATTTTTTTATACATGTTTTAAATATTATTATGTATTATTGTTTAAAAAGTATTATGTACTATTAGACGATGTGACCAGTCTAAAAGAAGGTTGAATAGATCGTTATTTAAAATTTGTGTTTTTTAAAATATTTTTAGAAATAATGTAAAAGCTCCCAGAACCAATAATTGTTTAAACAATCCGCTATTGGAAAGATCAGATATGCGTAACCGAGTGAAATATATTAATGAGAAATGAATCAATATGTTTACTTCAATTATCAATCACTTAAACAATGTCAATGAGTATGTACTACTTTCAATGAGTTAGTTTAAGATAAAGCTAAATACAATCACTAATTTGTGAGTGAGTCAATTAGTCAAACACTTAATGTGCAAAAACACACTAAGTTTGATTTCACTTAATTGTAGTGGTGATTTTTCTTAGATAGTTATCAAAATGACTTTTATGGATGTTACAAATTCAGTTCAACACACTAAAATTACAGTGGAAATGAGTTCAACTATCAATATCATACAAATTATGATAAGCAAGTATAAAAGTATAGATAAAGAAGAGCAACACACAATTTGTTTAGGCAATTCCCTTTGTCGTCCTCGCGTAGGGTATGTCTACCCTCAATTCTAGAATCTAGGATTGAGATATATGATATTAATTTGCAAAATGTTACAAGAGAAGAAATAGTTTTCAGTACACACAAACCAATTGTTGATGTTGATACTATCTTCTTCTCTTTCCTTGGTTCGAGCCAAACCAAGCGTGTTAATCTCTTCGAACAAACCTCCAGTTACCGCTACTTGATTGCACAAACTCTTCGTTCTACAAATCTTTCACTCGACTGATTTTGATCGTAATTGATTGACCCTAATTCTTTTTTCACAATCCTCCGGTTACCGTTACTTGATTGAGCAAATCCACTATTTCTCAATCCTTTCACTCGACTGCATTCGTTGAAGCAAATACTTGTGCAAAGACCCCCTCACCAAGAGGAATCTAAGAGCACAAAACCCTAATGGTTTTATTCAGAAAAAACCCACAATTGCTCAACCCAAATTTGAATCGAATATTCAATTTGAACATTATCACTACAACCCTTTGCTCTTCACCATCACTATTTTGGAACTGCACGGAGGTGCTTCTCACGCTGTGCTTATATCTCATATTCTTGGGATCCCACAGAAAACCCATCAAGGTAAGTGATTTTTTAGTAAATTTTTTATCACTAGACAACTCAATATATGAAATTCTGGGCACGCGAACATTTTCTCTATTAAGTACTTTTTGAAAAAAGGATGGATAGCATAATGTAGTGCCTTCTCCTGAATCATGCAGATCAAAAATCCTACTAGAAAAATAGTAAGGCCAATGAACCTTAATTTTGTGCTTGAGAACATAAATTAGTTGAACCTCAGCCTTATCCACACGAGAGTGGTCGCCTTTCTTGGGTAGAATGATGTGACATACAATCCAAAATAAAATCTAATCAAAAGGCGCTAGAGCGCCTGTAGTCACAAACTTAGGGAATAGGTTACTATTCACTATTCTATCACTATAGGGCTTCTTAAGCATGTAGTTCAAAGAAATTTTAAATTCATACCCAAGAGCAAGTTTGGTGTCATAGATTTTAATAGCATCAAAATAACTGGACATATATTAAACAAATCCTTCCAGACATGATAGGTAACCATATAATTTTTGTTGTCAATTCTATACCTAAACTCAATATCCTCAAATTTACCTTGGATACCAGCAAAGAACAACCTAACTAGACCTTCATTATAATCAGTATCACATTTAAGAAATAGGTGTGTCATACCCCAAAATTTTCCCTCCTACTTCTCAAGACATTTCTCATATCCATACTCAAGGATTTCACAAGGGTTGATCAGACAAACCCTCTCCTAAGTAATCAACCCAAACTAGGGTTTGGCTATCCTCAAGTAAAGGTAGAACTCCAACACTTCCAGTGATCATCATGCCTCATAATATGCTTCAAAGAATCTCCATGTCAAGTTTCAAGCCTATCAAGTCAAGTTTCCTCAGACAATTGCTCAGATGGTTGAAAAATCAATTGTATTGGACAAAAAGTCAATTGTGGTCAACATACAGTCAAACTTCATAATTTTTGGTCAACCTCCATATTTTGAAGTGATATTCACCATTTAATCAAGGGTTGATCATGATTCATCAAGTAAACTCAAGATTTGATCAAAAGTCAAAGTTTCCAAATTGGGCTTTCTTAGACAAAAGTCAACAGAACTTTGACCAAGCATAACTTTCACATACTTTATCTGAAATTTTTTCACCACCTCTCATTTTGAATAGAATTCAATTCTCTACAACTTCATGTCTCACAAGCTTGTGCAGAAAATGCATCATTTGGAAGGTATGGATCAAAACATTACAGGTCCTTTTCAAAGTCAACAAAAAGTCAACTTTTTGTAAAGAAGTGTTCTTGAGCATGGAAACTTAAATTTAGATGAAACCAAAGAGGTTGTTTATAGGACATCTTGAGCTTTCTAAAAAGTCCAAGAACACCCAAAAATGTTAAAAATTGAGCAAGATACACCTTGCACAAGTTGAGCATTTTTGAAGAGGTGCACAAAGAGAAATACTTGGCAAATGCAAATGTTTTCCAAATGGGCTTATAATTTTATGATCCAAACAAGATCTTAACATTATCCATGGCCTCTCTACACCTTGCCACGCCTCCTTCCTATTTTTTTAATTTATTTTTGAATTTAAAGCATTTAATTCAATTTTAAATTAAATAAAATATAAAAGCAAGGTATAAAGCAAGTTGGGCTTGATTTCTATCTATCTTGAGGACCAAGGAAGCCCACAATACATGCCAAATTCGTACAAGATCATACAAGGAAGAGAAAATCCAATTTTGGAAAGATTTAATGTAAATTAACAAGGAAATATTTTTGCATTCAAAGCAATATATTTTTTCATTCTTTTTGATCAAATCTCTTGCTCTATAAATACATAACACATCCACAAGACCAAGGGACGAAACCCTAGCCTCATGAACCAACCCTAAAAATCACAAAATTCTCTCAAAGTTGCAAAATTCGTATTCTATTTTCCAGCCGATTTCAATCAAATCCAAGCACTCTATCATGCTCCTGAGGTATCATAGAGTAAGTCTAGGCCAAGAACCATTGCCAAACATGCATGAATCGTGCATATCATGAAGCTCCGGTTTGCATTCTTATCTTTTTTCGAATTTTTAATATTAGCATGTTTTAATTGAAACTAACCATTCTAACATGTTCATGAGATGTCATAGAGAGGATCTGGACCATCGTTTACAAGGTTTGACGTCCAAATGGCGTTACACCATTGTTAGGGCTTCAGATCAGAGAAGTTTCGAACCGGGTGATACAGGTCGTTTTAGTCCAAACAAACACCACCATTGAACTCGCAAGGGTCGATTTAGGGGGGTAGGGTATTTTGTTTATTTTGCAGGTTTAAGAATCGGGCTAGCCGGAGAAGATGACCGGAGCCCTAGCTTCGGTGCCGTCTCAGGCGAAGACCCTCTGACCGCATGTGTGGCACAACGGCTCCATCTGATTGGTTACACGTTATAAACTGGGGTCCACGCTTGACTGTGTTTGAAAAATCCAAAATAGAACATGTTATCACTTATAATCAAATGAAGGTGTTTCTAAGACAACAAATGCGCGCAGCTCAGTTGGTAAACATGTGCTTGGTATATCCAGAGGGTCCTGGGTGCGATCCTGGCATCCTCCTTTCTTTTTTACAACTTTGCAAAAACTAACCTTTTTTTTCATATTTTCTTATTTTTCTTATTCAATTTAATTTCTTTTCAAATAATTTTCTCATGCATTAAAAATCACCAAAAAATATTTTCTTTTTCCATTTAGGTCAGAAAAATATTTATTTAATTTTTGGCATAAAAATTAATATTTTTGCATGTATATTTTAATTAATTGTTAATTAACCAAAAAATTGACTTTTAATTATTTTTCTCCATCAAAACCAATCCAGAAAATTCCTAAAAAAATTGCTCTATCATCTAATTAGGATTACTAACCTAAAAACCTTTTTTCTACTAATTTCCAAAATATTTTGCTAACATTTTCTTATTATTCCGATTATCTATTTCTTATTCCGCATTTACAATTCTAGAAAGGATGTATAGGTCGCAAAGTTTTATCATGTAATAACGTAGATTTATATTTTCTGTATTTACTTTCCACACTCCTATATTATGTAACTGACCCAAAGCCATGTAATAGCGTAGGACATTTACTTTCCGCATTTTACTTTCTGCAATTTACTTTCCGCACCTATAAACTGCTAGTAATTAGGCGTGTATGGCAAGATAAAAACGAACGTAGATCACTTCTATTTGCAAGATAATATATCTAAATTTTACACACTCTCTTCACACATGCACCCCCTAGAGTATTCTCTCTCGTTGCCTTTCGAACAAATGGTCAAGTCCCTCGAACGTAGAGGTATCCTAGCACTGTTGCCTACAAACATATCATCATAGTCCCTTCAATACAAAGATCATAGACCCACGATGTCGCCTACGAATATATGATCTCGTGCCTCGATTGTTGCCTACGAAAAGTGATGATCGTCCCTTCGAATGTGCTAGGATACTCCTACAAGTTGCCTTCTATGACCATCCAAGGTCCCTTCGAATGTCCCTTTACATCCAACGAATAGGGTTACCTACCAACTTATGGTATGGATAGCACTATTCTAGAGGAAAGTAAAACAACACGAAAACGACCATTCTGAGTAGGTAATAAGACTTTTAGTTGCTTGCTCTATCAAAACATCTTTTCACACCTCACACTTTTTATCAAAGTTCAAACACTTTTCAAAAACGAAACATTTCCAAACACTTCGTATACATTCCAGCGTGAATCATTACGAAGTCAAAGCGAAATGCCTTTTCAAAAACATTTTTCAAATACACACACAGAAAGCAATTTTTAAAGTGAGCTAAAAGCAACTAAGAGCCCGTAGATAACTACGGATGGAAAGGGGTGCTAATACCTTCCCTTTTCATAACCTTCTCCCTTACTCAGAATCTAACGAAGGTCTTTTTCTGTTCTTTTCACCTTCCCTAATTGGATAAAAGAAAAGTCGGTGGTGACTCTTGCTATCCGCAACATTTGCGATCAAAAGAAAAACAAATTCCAAAGTCAGTTCTCCCGCCGTATTACAAGGTGAAATTTCTGACTTTGCTAGTTGCAAATCAGATAGGAAAAGCACTAGTGGGACTTGTCATTTATTTTTAAACTCTTTGATAAATTGGCATAATAAAAAGGAAGTTTCTGTTGCTCTGTCAACTGCTAAGGCGGAATATGCTGCAGCCGCTAATTATTGTGCCCAAATCTTGTGGCTCAAACAACACTTGCTCGACTTCAATGTTAAACTTGAATGTATTCCTATATTCTATGACAATACAAATGCCATCAACCTAACCAAAAATCCAATTTTGCATTCACACACAAAGCCTATTGAGATTAGACACCATTTTCTTAGGGATCATGTAGAAAAGGGTGATGTCATTTTCGAGCATGTTGATAGCAAAAATCAACTTGTTGACATATTTACAAAACTCTTTGCAACAGAACCCTTCTTCCACATCCGTTGGGAACTTGGTGTTCTCGATATCTCGAACAAGTTGCAACTTGATTATGTTGCATGCTCCTTATTTAATGAGTATATTCCTTCAAAATTTAACGTGTCTAATGTAAGCTTTAGTGTGGGTATTCGTCTTCAACCGTCATGAAGGTAATATCGCTCTTATCGATTCTACTACTATTGATCATGTGTATATGTTGAACTTGCTTCACCATATATGTTTTTCATCCGTGTCATAATTGTTATGTGTGCAGGCCCTCTAACTATTGTTTTAATTGCATGAAATTACATGAAAATTATGAAAATTCAAAAATATTTATGAGTGAGTTGACTCACTCTGATCAGATCGAGTCGATGCATGACCTATTTTCGAGTTTCTCTCACTTTACGGGCTATATATGTGTTGTGTGGTTTATTTTTCCATTTATACCTCTCTTTCCTCTAATACCCACAAACCCTAAAATACCTTTTCCTCTCAAAACCCCAAAACCCACTCTCCAAACTTCTCTCAAGAAATCTCACTATGGCTACATCAAGGGTTGCAAAGAAGAGAACTTTCAGAGGCAGCTCCTCCCGTACTCCTTCTGATATTCCGGTAACAACTCTTTCTTTTCTCTCTGATGATATTGTTGAGACATATGAAGAAAAATTTGGAAAAAGTAAAGTTGTTAAGCAATTCGATTTGTACTTGAAACAATGGGTGATTTGTATCTCCCTGATATCATTGAGCTCCTTACTTTTCCTATCTGATTTGCAACTAGCAAAGTCAGAATCAGAATAGCAAACCAAAGTCACTACCCTTGTGTTATACCCCAAAATTTTCCCTCATATTTTCAAGATCAAGGTGCATCTCCATACTCAAGAACTATTCAAGGGTTGACCAAGAAAACCTTCTCCTAAGAAATCAATCCATAACTAGGGTTTTGCTTCTCTCAAGGCATAGATGAGTTCTAATGTCTCAAGTGAGCAGCATGCCTCCTCATATGCTTCAAAGCATCCTCATATCAATTTTCAAGCCTCATAACTCAAGTTTGTTAATTCAATTGCTCAGATGGTTGAAAATCAGTTGTATTGTACAAAAGTCAACTGTGGTCAACATACAGTCAAACTTCATCACTTTTGGTCAACACCAAGATTTTTAAGTCACATTCATCATTTTATAAAGGGTTGATCATGATTCATCAAGAAAAGTCAAGAATTGATCAAAAGTCAAAAGTTTCTAAATTAGGGTTTCTTAAGGGAAAGTCAACAGAACTTTGACCAGGCATAACTTTCACATACTTCATCAAAAAATTTCCACCAAAGATCATTTTAAAGGGAATTCAATACCCAGAACTTTGTCTCTCACACGGTTTGGCCAAAGATGCTTCATTTGAAAGATATGGGTCAAGACATTATAGGTCTTTCTAAAAGTCAACAAAAAATCATCTTTTTCCAAAGAAGTGTACATGAGCATGAAAACTTAAATGTATATGAAACCAAAAGGATCTCTTATAGGACATCTTAAGCTTTCTAAAAGTATAAGATAACTCTCAAATGATAAAAATTGAGCAAGTTATGGTTTGAGCTAGTTTGAAAATTTTGAAGAAGTGCATGAAGAAAACATTGATCAATCTAGAATTTCTTCCAAATGGGCCTTGGTTCTTATGATTTAAATTTGTTTCTAACATGGCCCATAACCTCTAAGTTCAATTACACGCCCTCCATCCATTAATATATTTATTTATGAATTAAATCATTAAAATTTAATTTTAATTAAATAAAATACAAAGACAAGAGGCAAGGCGTGTTAGGCTTGATGTTTGCATGCCTTGAGGTCCAAGCAAGTCCATGATAGCTGGCAAAAATCGTGTAAGAGTTGGTTGCATGAAGATTGAGAAATTTTGGAAAGATTGTGTTTTTTTTTCAATCAAATATTTTCCTATGAATGAAATATATTTCCTCTCAAGTTTTGACCTAATTCTCTTCCTCAATATAAACATAAGACATTCAGATCATGGACACGATTTTTTCAACCAAGGAAGCTAGGGTTTGAATTCAAACCAAGAAAGTTGCACCATCGGGTTTTAAATTCCAGCCATCCTCAAGAAAAACCAAGGCCATAAATCACTTCCTAAAGTTCCCAGGAGTTGTTCCATAGCTTCATACACTCTCAAAGCACCCCAGAATGTGCTAGCCAAGTTGCACCGGTTTGGTAAAACTCATGAAACTGAAACTCTTTAATCACGCTATATAAATGATTTTGATGCATATATTCATGTTCATACTGATGTTTGTGATTGTTTAGAACCATCGTTTGCAAGGTTTGATGTCAGAATTGCGTTTTACCATGGTTAAGACACGAAGCTTTTACTTCATCGTATCCATGGCTACAGACTATTTTAGGACAAACTAACAACACCATTAGATTCGCATGGTCCTAAATATGTGATCTGGGCTATTTGCTTTATTTTTTGATCAATTATTGCATGTTTTAGATTTTGGTTTATCGGAGAAGAAGGTGGTGCCACCGGTGGTGGTGGCACTGACTTGGGTCAAGGGTTTCACGTGCATGCGTGGCTTCATGCATCCATCTGATTGGTCCATTTGAATAACTTTGGGCCCCATCGCGTTTGGCTTTGATTGGTTTGATTTTCAGAAAGCAATATCCCATATATATTTATGAATGTGTGTATGTTAATGGATGTATAGCCACCCCAGTGGCAAGCCATACGCGTGTTAGTCCTCTTACTCTATCAGGTCGCGAGTTCGAACCTGTCTTTTGCAACTTTTTTTCATAATTTCTAATTTTTACAGGTTTTCACATACATACAAACGGAGGCGAGATCTAAACACCATTGGCAAATGGTGTAGTGTCATGATTTTGAACCTTTGACCCTCAGGTCACGAGTTCAACACCTGTCAGGGCCAAAACTATTTTTTACACTTAATTTCTTAACATTTTTCTTATTTTCTTTCAATTTTCTAACCCATTTTAATTATTTTCACAAAATTTATTTTTCACACATAAAAAACCCTAAAAAATATTTTCTTTTTAGATTTAGGTCACAAAAATACTTATATAATTTTTGGCATAAATTTTTTTTTATTTTCTTTTATTTATATTATGTTGCTTAATTATCATTAAATTAACTTTAACTTATTTTCTTGATTAAAATCAGTTCTAAAAAATACAAAAATAATTTTCTTTTATTAATTTAGGTTTTCTACTAACCCTAAAAAAATTTCTACTAACACAAACTTTTTTTACTAACCTTAAAAACGTTTTCTTCTAACATTATTTTATTATTCTGGTTTAATCCTTTTCTCGCTATTTTTCTATTATTGTAACTATTTCCAAGTTGTAATAGTTAGGTTTAAATTTCTCGCGCATTTTTCATAATTATGTATCTGCTCACAGGATGTAATAGTCTAATTAGGGCTTTTACTTTCTGCATTTACTTTCTCGCACCTCCTATTATGTATCTGCCCCAAATTCTTGTAATAGCGTATGATTTACTTTCCGCACCTTTACTTTCTGCACTCTATATAACTGTATATATTCAACTATTAGTGACTAGGGTTTGTATGGTAAGACTAAAAGCAATCTTAGAATAACCCTAAATCAAGATATAATATCTGAATTGAATACATTGTGCACACTCGCATCGTTAGGGTAATATCTCTTGTTGCCTTGCGAATAAAAATGTTCATGTCCCTCGAACGTAGGGATACCATTAGCAAAAGACCCTCGATTCAAAATCATCACAAAGATCATAGTCCCTCAATGACCCTCGGTGTTGCCTATGAATATATGATATCGTCCCTCGGTTGTTGCCTATGAATAAGTGATGATCGTCTCTTCGAAATGTTAAGGTATCCTTACAATATTGTCTTTAATGACCATACGATTACCCTACGCCTGTCCCTTTACATCCAACGGATAGGGCTACCTACCAACAAATGGTATGGATAGCACTACCCTAAAAGAGAAGGAAAAATAACAAGAATGACCTTCTGAGTAGGTAATAAACACTTAATTGCTTTCTCAATCAAAATACTTTTCACACCTCACATTCTTTTCAAAAATACTTTCAAACGAACACTTTGTATACATTCATACGAGAATCATTACAAAGTTACATTTTCAAACAAATATTTTCTTCGTATACATTCTTGAGGACTGATACAAGAATCATTACAAAGTCAAAATCAAAATATTTTCAAACAAATCACACACACACAAAGCAAGTTTTCAAAAGGTGAGATAAGCAATTAAGAGCCTGTAGATAACTACGAATGGAAAGGGTGCTAATACCTTCCAATTAAGGAAAAGTAGCAGTTTCAAGCTAAGAGCAACCAATATTAAAAATTTCAATGCCACACGTATCCCAGAGTTGATGATAAAAACTAGGATTGTACCCGTCAGGGCCAAGACTCTTATCAGCTTGCATGGAGAAAATAACATATTTAAATTCCTCAATAGTGAAAATATCAGTCAACATATTACTTATCTTCATCTGAAATAGATTTTTCAATAGCTTGTAAAACATGATCGCGAGAGCTTGACTTCTTTTGAAATAATTCAATAAAAATAATAAGAGCCACATGACACATCCCTTTAGTGGAACTACTAACATCCCCATTGTTCATTGTGAGATATTTAATAGTGTTGACTTTCTTTCTTATTGTAGTTGTAATATGAAAGAAACAGGTATTTACATCACCACCCTTATACCAGCGGGCTTTTGCTCTTTGCTTCCAGAATGAGTCATCTTTAACTAAGAGAGAGTTCAAATGTTTTTTAAGAGCCGGGAAATAATTAAAATTGCCTTCACCAATATTATGTCTAACTATTAATTTGCTCACAAATAATATCAATTTCATTTCTAACCTTACACTAGTGGTGTTTACTCCATTTCAACATCTCTTATGCACAAGCATCCAGCTCATTAATAATGTCTTCATGTTCACAATTTAGCCATTGGTCACAAACAAAATCCTTGAAGCTCGGTTCAATTAGTCATGTGTTTTCAAACTTGAATCTTTTATGCATCCAATTTTTCTTCAACAACTATTTTAGTTCCTTAACTCTTGAACCAAGTGAACGAGTAACCTTCCATAGAAATATTTAACAATCTGGCGTCTTTGACAGCTTGCCTAAAACCAATGATCAACCAATTTGGCTTGTCAACTCTACCTTTTTTTCATCTGAAGAAAGAATATCATTGAAGTCTCCAATGATGCACCAAGGTAAATTAGAGATGTCAGTAAGGTTACGAATTAAATTCCAAGAATCCCTCCTACGTGAGCTCTCGGGATATCCGTAAAAACCAGTGAGCCTCCGAGTGTCATTACTTATATCTTCACCCAACATGTCAATGTGATTATTAAAGTAATTTTTAGAATTCAACATATTGTTTAGTTTCCCTTTATGCATTTTCTATTTTCCTATTAGTTGATTCCTTGGAGCATGTTTTATCAATATATTTTATTGCATTTTCAGATTCTGCTATTTATTTATTATCATTTTAAACATACTTGAATTGTATTTATTTATTTTTCTTATTGATGAACATAGTTCGAGTAGGTTTCTTAGAGCATTCACATTTATGTCACTCAACTTAGTGGTGTAAATAGATCTCACCTAATACAATATATTATTTCACATTTTCTAATTATTTAAACTATCCAACTACATTTTTTAAATACTCATACCACTCATCTAAAATTTTAAAACAGATTCCACTAAACTTATAATATATTCCAAATCTATTTCAAAATTTACAACATAAATAATTTATTATTAATATTATTTATTTTTTATCATAGTTATTGTTTCAAATTGTCCACCTGACTTGTTTTACTACGGTGCCCTACAAAGCACCGATTGAAAATGCGACGCTCATTTCTGAATTCATTGATATATATATATATATATATATATATATATATATATATATATATATATATATATATAATATTGTGAAGTATCCACCAATGTGAGTGCTCTTAGAATCTAAGACATGAGAACGGTCAAATTGATATACTTCATACAAATTTTTTGATAAGGATAAATAAAAAAAATGTTTGTTTTTTATCTTCGATATTTTTGTTTTTAAAGTGTATGTTTGCTACTAAAGTAGCGACTTTTAGACATTGATTAGACGCTCGAAAGAAATAATTAATGTTTGACTTAGAAATTTGAATACTTGATTCCGAGACAACAACAGAAAAAACTTTTAAATGTTTCTAACCAAACGAGATTCTCTATAAAGCAGGTAATTCGTTAATTACTTATAATCGTCATTATTTTCTACAAACAAAAATTCATGTTATAATTTGAATCAAATTTGTATGAGTGAAGTTATTGGCATGAAGCTTTGTCTAAGATTCTTCTTTTTTAAAATCAAGAAAAACTAATTTTCAATTTTTCGCAAAAGAACCATAAAAATTGATCGTCTTAGAAAACACATAAATAGTAAAATTTAGTATTCAAAATGGTTTATAAGGAATGATAACTCTTTTTATCACTTCAATATTGTTATACACTAGCGGCGTGCCACTTCGTGAGGCACCTCGTGCCTCTGCCAGTGTATTTTGTCTTCCATATTCTTTTATGGATTATCTCTTCTTAGGATCCAATAAAATTATATTGGTATAGTTCTTTACTACTCAACATCGTGCAACATCTATAATCTTATACATCTATGATCTTATAGTTGTCCAATAAAAGTATTACATTAGTTTAAGGGGTACTTTTGTGTCACATAAAACTCTGGAGGCCCTCTTCTAGTTCAACCACTCAATTTGAATTTGATGTATTACGCCTCCTTCTATTTCACCATCGTTTTGAACAAAAGAACCAAGATATTTAAACCGTGTAGCATATGGTATGATATAATCTCCAACTTTTACCTCTAGGTTAGAAACAATTCTTGTTTTTCTAAACTTATATTTCATACTTTGTCATACATCCGCTTAGGTGAAAGTCTTATGCTCTTAAAACTCATCTCCAACTTCTCATTTAACTCCTCCACCGACTCTCAAAGTATAACTATATCATTTGCAAAAAGCATATATGTCGGTGTGCTAGCTTTTGAAAATACTCTTCACCATGTGTCATCACACACTAGTTGAGACTCCCTCATATATATATCTTGGATAGCTCGAATACTGACAATCATAATCTTTTTCTTCTCCAACAATTTCTACAAAATCTTTCTAGACTCACTATCAAATATCAAATTAAGTGTATCACAAGACACATTTGATACAAGTCTCTGCCTTTTTCTTCTATAAATAAATCTATATAGAAATTTTTCTTACTCTTTAACATCATCTCATGTAGGTTGCGTGAAAGATACCACTGAGCTTCCCATCCATTTTGAAAGTAAGAATAATGTGATAATCCCAAGACGACATTGAATCTTACTCTAACGCTAAGATTATGTTTGTTATTAACCACTTTCATTGACATCAAAGAAGCAACCAATTATGTGTGCCAAAAATTGCCAACAAAGGATAATAACTGCAAATCTGTGTACGTGATTCAACAAGATATCTGGGACCAGAAGATGAACTCAATGAGTTTAACCAAGCAAAATATCAATTGGGGAAAAGAATTTATACTGAAGATTCAATTTATAACCTCAAAGGAACTGAAAGAAAATTTTCACAAATTACCAATTCAATAACAGTTTTACATTACTTGCTTTGAAATGCAAGAATCTTTTAAGTATCCTTGTTGTCTTTTTCCCTCCATTCTATTCCTTCCCCTGCAACTCAAAAAAGTATGTGGAGCCTACCAGTCCTTCAGTTGGAAACTAAGTTTGTGCAGAATACCAAACAGCAAAAACAGATCAGTTCAGGATTTCTTAGGCCTCTTAGAAGTTCCTTCTCTTTTATCGATCTCTGCAGACTTCTTCTTGTCCTTCCTTTCTCTCTTCTTCAGAGCAGTCATATGGGCCTTCAATATAGTTGCATAAGAAGCTTGAAAACGTTGATGATCCTTTGGTCCAACCTTTTAAATGAGAATCCAGTCAAATTGAATATTAGAAATGGAAAGGAAAAAAACTTGTATAGACATATGGAAGGCAGGGAGAGAAGAGCAGAAATAGCCAAAAAGATCTTGGGAACTCATGCATTAAGTAACAGCCCATTCAGAAACAGCTTATTTTCTACCTTTGGTTAATTAGCTAGACATAAATACAAAGCCACACACGCTGACCAACACAGTTTTTATTTTTGTGAATGATCATCAAAAGGCTTTCTTAGACCAATCTTGCCACTCTCTTGTCCCTGGATTTCTTTACTCGCCAAATGCACTCTCCCATTTGGATTCTTCAATCAACCCCGTTAATAGGATTCTTTACTCACAAAATTCTGCCTAAATTTTAATGACAATCTAACAAACTTGACCCTAAAATGTATATAGGAACCCAAAACCAAGTACGGCGGTAAGCTAGACAACAAACTTCGATCAATAGATCAGGCCTTATTACATAAACTCAAATAGCATTAACAAAAGCAGAGCCAAGATTGGCTTTGAATAAACCATGTACACTAAATACATATATAACACCTATGATCATTATTCAACAAACAGAAAAATGAGATGGAGTCAAGAGACAATCCTTTCAATTGCCCTTCATTTTCATGCCTTGATCTAAAATTAATTTGAGATAATATTCTTGATAGTGTATGAAAAATAATACTCAGTCACTTATATTTTGAAAAGCAACTTCTTAATGCTCAATCACATGCTACATGTGTTTTCTATGCCTCGCCAACACTGAAAATCAGCCAAGGGAGCCAGGAAATTCATTCAAAAGATCTAGCAGTAAAAAAAACAGTAGATACTAGGAGGACAACACATTTTACAGCATGAACAAACTGCAATATTTTCCACACAAGCAGGATGCATTATTATAATATATGAAACAAGTTTCCAAGCCGAAAACTTTTCCACTAAAATTTATATATCCAACTATGAGGCATAAAAAAATTTGTATAAACTGAAATGTCCAGCAGGTATTTAAATATAGAGATAGGATTAAATATCTTTTTTCATCCCAATAAATATACCGGCTTCACCTTACTCCTTGAACTTGTTATGGATTTTAATCCCAAAACATACAAAATTTGCTTTATGTCCCTGTTATTTTGATTTTAGTATATATAATATTTGTTCATGTTGGTTATAGTCTTGTAATAACTGAACCTTATTGAATTTAGTACCTAAATCATGGACCATATAAGGACTAATTCTAACATGGAAAATATTCCAAAGACTAATGCAACAGTAAGGACTAAAGCAGATTTTCTTATGCTTCAGTGACTAGGACAAAAAAAATTACATTCGCAAGAACAAAATGATATTTAAGCATTAGAGATAGCGTCTAGTGATGACCCCAGCTTATAACTCAGTACCTCAGAATGTTCTTGAAGTCATTACAACTTACAACTTACAACTTCACAACCACAAAGATTGAATATGCACTCTACAATTTAAAGGATGAGGAATCTAATCCACTAAAAAAGGTTTTTCATTTATAATTTATGATCAGATTCAGAGGCTCTATCAGTTTATGCATATATAACACCATTAATCATATTATTGTGAGGGTGACTTCTTTGAACAAACAGCAATGTGAATTAGAGCCCAGAGATTGTCCATCTGTTTCCCTCTATTTCATGGTTTGATATACAATTATTTTTTAAATCATATTCCTGATAGTGTATGAAAAACAATACTGTCACTGGTTTTTTTATTTCATTTTTGGTAACTACGTTAAAAAGAATGCACATTCGAACCCTAGGCATTAAAAAGTCTAATAGTAAACATATCTGGCACAAATTAAGACAGCCCATTACCCAGCCTGAACAACTAAGTGCAAAGTTTTCTACACAAGTGTGTCGTAATACAAAAAACAAGTTTCAAAGTTGAGATGTCTTTCTACAGAAAGTCTAACTCAAACTCAATTGTCCAATCCAAGAAATACAAGCAAAGATCAGGTAATCTCAAAAAGAACTGAAGCAGGAAAGACTTATAAGAGGTGTTTAGGTTACTTAAACTAAAATATTTATATAATAAACAGCTAAATCCCTATGTCTTTAAACTAGTTTAAATATTAGAGAAGAAATACTAGAGAAAATAAAGAATGAAATATAGAAAGAAAAAAAATGAAAGTTAAGATAGAATGTAAAATTATGCAGAAAATTCTGCATAATTTATTTATTGATAAAATCTAGCCAGCTTAACCTTAAAGATTATAGGAAGTTAGGAACCCAAAACCAAGTTAGGTACCAAGTCAGACAACAAACATTGATGAATTGGTTCAAATTAAAGCCTAATCTCCTTTTTTTTCTCTTTAGTGAAAAATTAGTCTATTATCAAGGGCTTTTAACCATCAAACCTGAATTCAGATATAATATATACTATGAAACTGAAACAAGTGAATTAAATTAAAACAAACAACAAACATTGATGAAACTCAAAATATATGCATAAGACACACAATTGAAAAGCAGACAGACGGGCACGCACACATTAGTCTCCACTTATAAGCTATAGGCCAATCAAAATGTGCCTAACAATTTACTACCGAGCTAAATACCGCAAAATTTTAATGAAAGGCATAGCTGAAACTGACAATAGCAACGAAATCAAAGAAACATACCGAAGCAGAAATCGTCTTTTTCCCATCAGTGGCACGAATAAGACATCTGTACTCAAGTGGTTTACCATCAGTGGCCAGTTTATTCCTCTGAAGTTTAGATTTCAAGGATGCTGGAAAAAAAAAACACACAACAAAAATTAAATTTCAGAATCTATAAACCCAAAACCCTAACTCAATCTATAAGAAATTAAAACAAAATGAACACATACATCGTTTGAGAGTAACCCAAACAGAACCCTTCTCAGTACTACGCTCGAACAAGCTGGTGAGTTCATTGAGAAACGGATCTAATTGTAGCAAAACCTAATACAGAATAGTAATTAGGGTTAGAATGATTCAAAACATTCATCACTACATTAACGAATTGAAATTATACTACAGTAATACTGATGAATTATGGATCAATATAAAGCGGTGATTTTCCGGTTGAATCGTCGATCGGAATCGGAAAAGTTATTGAATAATCGAATTAACAATGTAGATGATAGATCTCTAAACCCTAAATTGAGAACACGAAGAGGAAAAAGAGAATGCAGAAAAGAAATGTTACCATGGTTGAGAGAGAGAAGTTTTTGGAGGTGAAACGCTGTCGTCTTGGGGAGAACCTAAAGAGTGAGCACGGAAACTAATAAATAGAGTACATTTACTTTTTCTTAATTATTTATGGGATATTAAATTTAAGGAATATTGAGATTTTTTTTCAATAATCATGTAACTGAAAAGAAAATACACAAATAATTATTTTTCGAAGAAAATTACGTAAATAATTAATTTTAGAAAACGTTAATATACAATAGTCAAGTGAGATGGTGCATCCACTTGATGTTTGGTCTTAAGCGTCATCCCATATGGTACATACACTTGATGCATGCATTATATTTATAAGGATGAGACACCGTTTGAGATGGCTCGTACATATAATTGTCTTTTCAATAAATAAAACACATATTTCTCTATTATTCTTCACGCCTTCTCACATTCTCTTCTCATTTTCTCTTTGTTTTTTGCGTCATGACATCTCCAATAAATTTTATGAGAGATGAGTACGTTATTTTCTCGGTCGCCAAACCTCCAATGAAAATAAAATTTTGACACATTCATTTCATGGAAAAACTGAAGAAAGAATTGATGTGATGGTTAGAAGGGGACATTGAAGCAGATGAGCAGATTAGAAGGATCCAGAGAAGAATGACGACCACCTTATTTGTAACTGAAAGACCTCAAAGTTGGTTGGAGGAAGTCAAAACAGACTTAGACGTAATTGTGATGATACACGAATCCGTTAAAATTGTTTTGACGATTGTAATTTCTTAGATGTGTTGTTGTGTTGTTGATGTTATTTTGATATGGCATAAATGTTGTTGGTTTATCTGGTGTTTATGTTGTTGTTTTAGTCGTGATGTCATTTTATGACTTAATTGTGTTTGGTATGTTGTAACAAAAGTTCGTAATGAAAAAAATGTCGTTGAGATATAAAAAATGCAGTTATTGTGAATACAATTTTTAAGTTGTCGAGCTAGTAACACGAGTGGGATAATTTTTTCAGTTGTGGTCGATCTGACGGTATAAACCACACTTTTTCTAGTTTGTCTAAGCGGGTCCATTTTAGTTGTGATAATTTTGCTTTTGGGACGACCCTTTTTATTCATTTGCATTTGATGGTTGTGCCAAATTATTTACCATTCGTACACAAGTCAATAATCCAATTTTGTTACCACTGAGAAGTCATTGTTGTATACGTCGAGCAAGGTCTCGACCTTGTAAATGGGAGATAGAAGAAGTAATTCATCTTGATGAACGTACGCACATGTCAGAATGACATGAGAGAACTGCATTAGAAAGGCTTGGAACCTTCCACAATCGCACCAACGAGATGGTTGAACGTGCCTGACCACGTGGTCGACATTATGGTTTCAATCCACTATTACTACTGGGGGTTTTTGGAACACCCTGGGTATAGGATCGACACACTAGGGAAATCAATGGTTCTTGTCCGACAGTTTCATCGACCACCTCCTCATGGCTCCTCACAGGGGGCGGTGCAGTTTATTGAACTAGTTCTCTTAGGGCACCAAGGAAATTACTGGTGCGAGTAATTTGAGTTGCTAAAGTCTGATAACTCTACACCAAACTCTCGATCAATTGTCTTAATATGACACTCATATGTTGAGTAAGCATATTGACCATCTCATGATTACTTTCATCCATCTGGTGCCTCGTGATTGCAACGGTACTTGGAGTGAAAGCAGACATGATTTGGTGGGAAAATCCCAATCTAGTCGAACGACCAAATTGACTTCCCAAAGGTCTTGAGGCATGATACGGAGAAAATTGATCGTGACTTCAAGAGTCTATAAGATTTGTGACTGCAAGTGCATAGTCGTATCGCGTAGTTTTAAAAGATATCAAACCCACAAAGACCAAAAATCAAACTTATCGTTATCTAATGTTACTGTGTAAAGCTAAGGCTAATGAATAATTGGATTTTGGGGAAACTAAGATAAAACTAAACTAAACTAGAGAATATTAATAAGGTGAATATCAGTATGTAATTCATCTAACCTAGCTGATTTGAAGATTCATTGGTCAATTTTCGAAATAATGTAAGTTCCTTTTTCAGTAGACAATATACATTTAAAATCCCTTATCTCAAACTCTCGTTCTGTTGATTTAGGTTATGCTATTAAACCTTAACGTACGCTTTCGCTGTCCCATCGAATTTAAAAACACTTCTTGAAAACAAATAAAATCTAATCAGTTTTAAAGTGCTCCCACTGTATTTAAAAATAATGTCTAGTATCTACTATCCGGAAAAAAAACTCAAACTCTCGCTCTATTGATTTTTAACCTTTGTCCGTTTTTACTTCCGTAACAAACTCTTTTAAAAATATAATTAGATACTAAAACCAGAAAAAGTAATTTAAGATAAAATATAACTTGACCAATTTATTTTGGATCCCTTTAGTTTGATTAGTTTACATACTGATATCTAAACAGTTTAGCCAGACATGTTGCTAATTAAAAATGCATAAATAATTATAGTTGCGATAAAAAGAAACATGGTGGATAAATTTATGATAACAATAATAATAATGCAATAAATAAGAACTTGTAGAGATGGAAAATAAGAGAACGAAAACGCTCTTACTAATGGTGGCAAGATTGATCCAAGAGTTACATAAATTATAGGCCTAACACTAATGGTGTGGTAGTTCCCCGATGTGAGAAACTACCACTTTCACAAATGTGATTTCTGCCTAAAACTATGAACAACGCTTCCACGCACAAACTTGAATGCCTAAAAATAGTTTATAAAGTCCTATATATAGAGAAATAAAATGGAAGTTACATGTGATAAGTGGTGGAGAAAGTGGAGAAAGAAGTGCGACAATTGGAAAGTTGAAAAGATCATGGGAAGTTGGGCTTCGTGAACTTGGTTTTGCTTTGCTTCCAATTCGTTGAACATGTAGAATTTTGTTGAGAAAAAAAGGAAACTACACCATGTCGTTGGTAACAAGTGAGAAAATATCCTCCATGTCATTCGTAACAAGGAGAAATTATCTCCTTTTCAAATGTGACGTTCGTCACAAGCAATGGAGTGGGTCGTGTGTAGCGTGCCGATTGACACAACTTGGTGAGAGGGGGTGTGACGTTCGTCACACTCTTGTGGTGGGACCGTGCTTTGGCTTCTTTTTGGGCTTATTCATTTCTCTTTATATTTTAGGGTCTTTACTTAATTTCTCCTCCTTTTTACTATTTGCACCATGTAAGCCTCGTATTTATTTGAATACCTGAAAATATTACAAAATACCTGCATAATACCAAAATAAAACATAATTATAATAAAATAAAGAAACGATTTATGTTACAATCGAGCTAAATATGCAGTACATTTTCGTATTATCAAACTCCCCCACACTTGAACCTTTGCTTGTCCTCAAGCAAGAAATAGTTTTGAAATTCAAATAGATGCGAGTTAGATACAGACTCATGACGTCACTTGAATCGTACTTGGTTGCCAGGCGTTTTTGTGTCGGAGTATTGCAAGTTTAATTTCAACACTAAAATTACAGTAGTGACACTAAACAACTTCACCATATGCATGCCAATATGAATCATGCCATTATAGCTCAACCTAGTCCATTTCGTTTGGTTTCACCCGTTTTCATTCGCGTGCAATCACATTAAGCCTATTATCTTTTCACGCACATAGTAGAGTCGTCGGTTAGTGATGATCCATTTAAGCACGGAGGCACAATTATGTGGTACACTCCTTTTATATACCCAATTGCAAGTTGCGGGGGATCGAACCCTAGTACGCCATACCAAGTTCAGAACCAGAGACCTCTGAACCAACTTTATCGGGATTCTTATGTCATATATCGTAGGTTCTGCAATGTTAAATTAAGTGAGTGGGTGAGGGTCACCTAACTTAGTTGTGCATTCCTTATTTATAATTTAGATCATTCACTTATATTCATCGACTCTCTACGTAGTTTATGCTTAAGACAGTGCCGACTGCTAAATAAACTACTTGGGGGTTACTTTAAAACTAAAGCCTTAGGTTTTTGGTAATAATAGGTACGCAAATCGGTCTTGCATACTCGGGGGTTTTAAAGTGTCAAGACGGTAATAATTTTGTTTTAATTTTACTCAAGCTCCTAACATTTCTTAAAAATGAGCAACCTTCATATCTTCGAGTGCGCCGAGTTATGCATCTAGCCAATGAATTTTTTTTTGTTATGGCTCAAGGAAATGGAGAAAATGGAGGAAGTCGAATAAAAAATGAAAATTTTGCATATAAGACCTAATGGTACATAAATATTTATTTAATGAAAATTTGCAATAAATGAAAAACTACTTAGAAAACGGAAAATAGAAAGCGGTAAAGCTTCCCCACACTTAAACCAAACATTGTCCTCAATGTTTTGATAAAAGGTGGAAAATGAAAGATAGAACCTGTGTGAATGCTACTGCGTGCCAAAATCCTCTTTGATCCTTCTCCTGTTGTTCATGTCCCCGCTGGCCATTTTTGCTTCGGCTACGAAAATTTTGAGATAACTTTATTTGTTGAAACATCTCATTTTCGAAGCAGCTTATCATGTTGTTCGTTTGTAGAAAAGTACTCATCATAGGTGTCACCACCAGTAGCGATGTAACATCTCAATTTTTAATAGCTAATTATTAATTATTATTATTATTATATATTTATATTATGTGATAATTAATTTAATTGGGTATTTTAATTTAAATGTGAATTATTTGAATATGTGTGTGATTTAAATAATTGTATTTTATGAGTAGAATAGTGGTTATTTAGTATTGGGCCTATTTATGAAAATAGAAGTAATAAAGAGTTGTTAAGTATTGAGCCCAATAAGAGAATCCTAGTTAGTAAGAGAATCCTAGTTAGTAAGGGGTTAGAATGAAATCATAATTGTCATTTGGTGAAAGAAGCGAAAGAGGAAAGAAGAGAAGAGAATGGAAGAAAGAGGAAAAGTGAAAAAGAAACTCTAGAAGAGGAATCTTCAAGAGGTAAGGGGAGAATCCATGCTATTGTTTGATTGTATATTGTGGGTAATTATTAGTAAGGGGAGAATCTATGCTATTGTTTTAATGAGATACTGTAACACAGTGGGAGAACTGACTTGTTTGTTTTGCGTTTTATCGCAAATGTTACGGATAACAAGAGTCTCCACCGACTTTTCTTTTATCCAATGAAGGGAAGGTGAAAATAACAGGAAAAGACCTTCGTTAGATTCTGAGTAAAGGAGGTATTTATGAAAAGGGAAGGTATTAACACTTTTTCCATCCGTAGTTATCTACGGGCTCTTAATTGCTTAGCTCACTTTAATTTATTTTGTGTGTGTGCTTTGGAAAAGTATTTTGAAAGACATTTCACTTTGTGTAACACGGTGGGAGAACTGACTTGTTTGTTTTGCGTTTTACCACAAATGTTGCGGATAGCAAGAGTCGCCACCGACTTTTCTTTTATCCAATAAAGGGGAGGTGAAAAGAACAGGAAAAGACCTTCGTTAGATTCTGAGTAAGGGAGGTAGTTGTGAAAAGGGAAGATATTAGCACCTTTTCCATCCGTAGTTATCTACGGGATCTTAATTGCTTAGCTCACTTTAATTTATTTTGTGTGTGCTTTGGAAAAGTATTTTGAAAGACATTTCACTTTGACTTCATAATGATTCTCGTTGGAATGTATACGAAGTGTTCAAAAATGTTTTAACTTTGTAATGATTCTCGTTGGAATGTATACAAAGTGTTTGAAAAGTTTTTTTTGAAAAGTGTGAGGTGTGAAAAGTAATTTTATTTGATTGGAGCAAGCAATAGAGTCTTATTACCTACTCAGACTGGTCATTTCTTGTTATTTTTCCTTCTCCTTTAGAATAAGGCTATCCATACCATTAGTTGGTAGGTAAATCTAGCCGTTGGATGTGAAGGGACAATCGTAGAGTCATCGTATGGTCATTGAAGGCAACATTGTAGGAATACCTTAGCAATTCAAAGGGACGATCATCACTTATTCATAGGAAACAATCGAGGGACGAGATCATATATTCGTAGGCAACATCGAGAGTCATCGAGGGACTGTGATTTTTATATCGAAAGGGACTATGATGATGTTATTCGTAAGCGTCTTTGCTAATGGTACCCCTACGTTCGAGGGACATGACCATTGTATTCGAAAGGCAACAAAAGAGGATACCCTAAGGGGTGCATGTGTGAAAGAGTGTGCTTGATTCAAATATTATTAGTCTTGAATTAGGGTGATCTAAAATGGATTTTTATCTTTCCATACACACCCTAGTTACTATACAATTAAGTAGTTTAATATTCGCAGGGAAATAAAGTGTGGAAAGTAAATGTCCTACGCTATTACATGGATTCTAGGCAGTTACATAATTGAGGTGCGGAAAGTAAATTGCGAGAAAAGTAAATCTACGATATTACAAAAATAAACTTTGCGACCTATACATCGATTTCTAGAATTTAAATGCGAAATAAAGTAAATAAATCGAAAAAAATGTCTAAGGATAAGAAAGAATATCTAAACCCTAATTGTAAAAGAAAAATCTTTTTGATATTTTTTTGAAATCGATTTTAGTTAATAAAACCTAATTTCTAAGTTAATTATTAATTAATTGTGAAAAATAATTTAAATCATGAGAAAAATAAATTATTTTTATGTCAAAAATTAATTAAATGCTTAATTAACCTAAATCTGAAATTATTTTATTTTTGTGATTTTTGAAAATGTTTGAATTAATTTTGAAAGAAAATGAAATTAAGTTAGAAAAATCAAAGAAATTGGAAAAAAGTTAGAAAATTGGAAAAAATGGTCCCTAGGAGGATCGAACCCAAGACCATAGGGTTACCAACTCAAACGCCTTGCCATCTGAACCAGGTGACTTAGTTGTCTTTGAAACACAACCATTAGATCATAAGTATCAACACGTTTCATCTTGAATTTTCAACCAAACGCGCGTAGGCCCCGGTTTCACTGTCGCCATCAAAAAAAAGCGATGTCACGCAAACCGATGTGGTGGCTTGGAGCTCGAGCTCGGTCTTCTCCGATCGTGCATCAAACTTGTAACGTGCAAAACGCATCACTCAAAGCAAAACAAAAGCCCAAATCACCTAATTCGATCCTTGCGAACACGATGGTGGTGTTTGTTCGTCCTAAAACTGCTTGTATCATGGAATCCGAAGCTTTGTTAAACTTATGCCCTAGCAATGAAAATTAATGATTTAGCCATGAAAAGCTTGTAACGATGGCTCAAACCTATTCTAATAAACCTCAGAATACATTAGTGATGTTTGTTCAAGAAAAACACGATCATCAAAACCGAATGTCAAAAATATAATGCAAACTAGGTTCATGCATGGGTCAATTCAAAGTGTTTTGGCCATAGATAATGATCCATTCTTACCCTACTATACCTAAGGAGCAAGTGATGCCTGGAAGTGCCTGAAACTGGCTGGAATTTGGAACTCGAAGGTGCAAGTTTGCTTCAAATTTTTGAGCACAAACCCTAGCTTTAGTAACTTCGCTTCGAACTTGTGAAGTATATATAAAACATGAGAATTAGGTCAAGCATTTGTGGAAAATATATCAACTTGAATGCAAAATATGTGATTGAAATATTTTATTAAAATCTTCCATATTTGGCTCAATCTTGTCCTAATGCTTCTTGTGGGTTTTTGAGAGCTTATGATGTGCTATCTTGGACCTCAAGTTATACAAATATCAAGCCCACACACCTTTTCCTTTTATTTTTGTATTTTATTTAATTAAAATTGAATTTTAGCCATTTAATTCAAAAATAAATTAAATAAATAAGGGAAG
Organism: Vicia sativa; assembly: GCA_021764765.1. Taxonomy (NCBI): domain Eukaryota; kingdom Viridiplantae; phylum Streptophyta; class Magnoliopsida; order Fabales; family Fabaceae; genus Vicia; species Vicia sativa. Next base: position 4,208,189 of record CM038796.1, on the reverse strand, counting down.
GGCGTGCAAGTGAGTGTATAGGTCATGGGTCATCTTAAGAATAAGCTTGAAACACAAAAACTTAAGCCCATTTGGAAAAAAATGATTTTGCTAAGTATTTCTCTTCATGCACATCTTCAAAAATGTCAAACTTGAACAACTTGTATCTTGCTCAATTTTCAATATTTTGAAGTGTTCTTGGACTTTTTAGAAAGCTCAAGATGTCCTCTAAACACTATTTTTGGTTTCATCTTCATTGAAGCTTCCATGTTCATGTACACTTCTTTTCAAAAAGATGACTTTTTGTTGACTTTTAGAATGACCTATAATGTCTTGATCCATAACTCTCAAATGAAGCATTTTTTGCCAAAGCTTGTGAGACATGAAGTTGTGTAGAATTTAATTCTCTTCAAAATGAGCTTTGGTGGAAAAATTTATGATAAAGTATGTGAAAGTTATGCTTGGTCAAAGTTCTGTTGACTTTTTGTCCAAAAACCCTAATTTAGAAACTTTGACTTTTGATCAAATCTTGAGTTTTCTTGATGAATAATGATCAAACCTTGATCAAATGATGAATGTGACTTCAAAATTTTGATGTTGACAAAAAATGATGAAGTTTGACTGTATGTTGACCATAATTGACCTTTTGTCCAATACAACTAATTTTCAACCATCCGAGCAATTGATTGAGCAAACTTGAGATGTGAGGCTTGAAACTTGACACGATAATACCTTGAGATATATGATGAGGTATGATGATCACTTGAGGCATTAAAACTCATCTTTGACGTGAGAGAATCAAAACCCTAGTTTTGTGGGTTGATTGTTTAGGAGAGAGTTCATCTGGTCAACCTTTGAGAAATTCTTGAGTATGGAGATGTGGATTAACTTGGGAAACAGGAGGGAAATTTTTGGTGTATAACAGTTGCCTCTGTTCAATCTTCTTGTACCTTAAGTGTTAGATTGGTATGTTTGCCTTTCGTGACCGGAAGGTAGAAGATGATTGAACACTCAAGTACACTTGAAAATTTGTACTCGCTGGTGTATAGAATGAGATCATCAGTTGAAGATGTACTAAAATGGGCTTATAAATGCCATCTGGTGAAGCTAATATTGGGGAGTGAGTCGTACGTTAGAATTCATGCTCGTCTTTAAATGATATTACTAGTATGCATTGATTTTTCACCAGATATGTTGCGTTCTACAGGCGGAGAGGTAGCGTCGTGTAGTCAGAGATGGGCTTAAAGATTCCATCTGGAAATGTTAAGGATAAGAGAGTGAGAATAAACCTTCATTTTGGCTTTATCTGAAATGAGTATTCGTCAGGATATAGATAGTATTCCCGTCTTGTTGTGGGTATTAATCTGTATCCTGCTGTTTGTTGGTAAACACAGTCGTTCAAATAGTTTTCCCGTATTGTTTCGGGCATTAATCTTTGACCATCTGTCTGGAAATTTATGAATAACTTTCACCTGTTTGAGAGTTTAACCTAAAAGGATGAGGTTAGTTTTATGATCCTCCAATAATGTTTCGAGATCGGATCTTTGGTATTCTTGCGATTCCTCAAAATATTGAGTGTGTTGATTGTAGAGGAAATTTGGTTGAGGATAGGTTAACGTCGCATTGTAATTCGGATCTTTGTTATTCTTGCGACTGAGTGATGGTATTGGTAGTTATAAAGGTAATTTGGGTGAGAGTGAGTTGGTGGCATTGAATTTCTCCATAAGTATTTTGAGGTCGATTATGGGATTCTTGTGATACCTCACGAGAATGGGAGTTGTAGAAAAAATTTGGATGATACATAATAATTAAAATAAGAATGCCTTAATCTATATGGTGCAACACTGGAGTTACGACAATTGACTTAATTGACTTAATTGGCGCATTCATATTGCATTGTGGTTGTTGTTGGCTCAAATCCTAAATAGAGTGAATACGAGCGAGGTGAATGCATTTATTCCCTTTTGTTGATGTCCCTAATCCTAGATGGAATGAATTAGTAGTTAGGTGAAGCAATTATTCACGAAAATGGTGACCCGATCCTAGATGGAAATGGTAATCGGCGCATGCATAATGTCGATGTTGAGTTGCATTACATAATTTGTTGTTGACTTGTGATGTAATAGTTGATTGTGGATTCTATTTATTCGATTAGTAATAATTATGTTGTAATGATGAGATAATTGAACACTAATAACTATGCATGATAACTTCGTATATCTATAATTATACTATTATTTTATATTGTTGTGACATCTCACCCTTCCGTTGGGTGGTAATGCGGATACTCATGAGTAGTATGAGTCAAAGAGGTTACTCTTATTTTTAGTTCGAGTAGTAGGAGTCGAAGAGGTTACTCTTCTAGTTCGAGTCGACGTTATGCTCTGATATGTAACACTTGAGATTGGGGATAAACACTCGTTTACTTAATTGGTTTTATTTTTTGTTGTTGATTCCGAATGAAGTATTATGAACTCCAGAATATTTGGTTTGAAATTGTTTTGTTGGATTTGAAATATTTCCGATATTTCAATGAAGTTGTTTGATTTAAGACTATATCATGTTTATCCTAGTCTGTCTTATGTGTCTAAATGAATGAGTTGTTGTAGTTTTGATTATGTGGCATACTAAATGCATTGAAAAAGAAAAATATTACTATGATTTTGTTATTATTATTCGTCGGGGAATTTAGGGTGTTACACCTTCCATCATCATCGTTGACATTCCATATTCGTGTTCAACATTATATGTATCTCTTACAAAACTAGGCACATATTGCCCAAAAGTTAGGACCACACCATTGTGTGTATCTCTTGCAAAACTAGGCATATATTGCCCAGAAGTTGTGACCAATGTTGGCCTTGCAGTTACTAACTGAGTTGTGGTGACTATGGTCAGGGCAGTCGAAGACACGACCATAGAACTTGAACCCATACTCGCCGCCACACTAGTATTTCCTCCCAGTGTTTGATCCCTTTCAGGAGTTTAAGGATCTACCATTTTTCTTCCACTTCTCAATCATATACACAGATTGAGACGAACTTAACACAAATGTGTCCCACCAGGTGTGCTAATTTGTTCGCGGAGATTTCTCGCGAACAATCTCTAGCCTCTTAATTAAAGGTTAATTGCAGACCGACTACAAGAGTCCTAGACTATCATGTTAAGTTTGACAATATTTTGGGTACTTTTCAAGATCAAGGCGCAAATGAGAAAACAAAGACATGTTAATGATATATAAATTGATAAATTGTAAAAATAAACAAGACTTTGTAAAGATAAAAATGTCTTTGAATTTAAAGATGGACGCAATCATACATCTTTCAGAACTGACTCGTTTCTCTATGCGCTAGTACTTTGAGTGTTCTCTTGCAATGTTATAAGATGCGACCCTTAGAATGAATGCAACAATTTGCTTAAATAGATACTAAAAAGATGTAACTGTCGACGGTTACTTAAACCACTCACATTGCTGGTTCGTGCGACACTACTTTTGAAACTCCCACATTTCACTCAATACTCTTTGTTGATAACCGCTTTTACCGCCCTCTACTTTTGCTTTCGACTTGTTTGGTCGTCACCGACTTCGCTTCGCTCTTGATACTATCTTGTCGACCTCTTTTTAAGTGTAACCCCTGAAATCCTGTCAGCATGCCGATAGCTCTTTGTTGATGCTCTTCATTAACAAAGGATATCACCTACCCCTTAGCCTAATAATAAAGTCGAAAATTTGCTTGTTAGCGTGACAATATTTCTTTGAACGAAATGTGTGATTATTTATCACATTTGCCATTTATCTAGGAGTTCTTGACCATATGTAAATATTAGAAACTGGGAAGAATTATATAATGATAATGCTATCATTTTATAATAATAGATATAAAATGGGTAGATACTTGATGAAATAACACTCTACAACTGATGTGTCGATTTTCTCATATTGGTATATGCATGTGCAGCTACTCGTTCCTTGGCACACGCTCACACTGCGTAATCACGCACGCTACATGTTTGACGGATCTCCTCTCCTCTCCTCTCCTCTAACCGCACCGAAACTAACCGAAATCGATTCCCAAAAATGTTGAGACGCGCAACCGCTACTCTCAAATCCACGCTTTCCCTTCACATCACAAAGGTAACTAACATTCTCCTTCTCTTTCACTTCATCGATTTCGTTTTCTCACTTTCACTTCTTTCTCGTTTCAGGACGGTTATCGTTTCCATAGATTTACAACACGATCGCCTTCACACTTTCAGGTTACTTTGAGATTATTTCGTTGCGGAACTAATTTTGTGTTTCTTTATTGTAAGGAGAATCGTTTTGTTTGGGAAATTATCTATCAAAAGTGATTTTGCAAAAAAGTTAATTAGCGCTGTTTTAATTTTAAATAATCACTTTTTTGCAGACCCATTGTCGTCGTTTTTTCTGCCAATCCATTCCCCTCGACCTATACGACCCGCCGTTCAGTCTCTCTCGGAAAGGAGATGATGGTTCCGCCGCGAATGTAGGTCTGAAATCAGAAGGAAAAGGAGATGATGGTTCATCGGATCTTTCATTCCACTTCAGATACTCTTATTCAGAAACCGACCCCTCCATTAAACCCATCAGCTTCCGCGAATCGCCAAAGTTCTCTCCATTCGGACCAGGGCGGCTGGACCGCAAATGGACTGGCACCTGTGCCCCGGTTAATCATCAAGTGGACATAAAGAGAATTCAAGAGGAGCGGAACAGGATTCTGGGAGCCCCGCTAGAGGAGCACGAGGTCTCCCAACTGGTGGAACACTACCGTCACAGCGACTGCTCTAGACAAATCAATTTAGGGAAGGGTGGAGTCACTCACAACACTTTGGATGACATCCATAACCATTGGAAGAAGGCTGAAGCTGTGAGGATTAAGTGCTTGGGTGTGCCAACTCTAGACATGGACAATATCTGTTTCCATCTTGAGGACAAGTCTGGTGGCAAAATCATCTACACAAACATCAATATACTCCTCTTGTATAGAGGACGCCATTATGACCCCACTAAACGTCCTCTTATACCGCTTATGCTCTGGAAGCCTTATGCACCAATATATCCTAAGCTTGTTAACAATCTCATCCCATCCTTGACGCATGTCCAAACCAAACAATTGAGAAATAAGGGTTTTAACTCTCATCCTCTCATGAAACTCAGTAAGTCCATTTTTATACATATTATATATATACATATGTGTGCTTGTTGATTTATGATTTTCTTCTTCAGCTAGAAATGGTGTTTATGTGAATGTGGTGGAGAGAGTCAGGGAAGCTTTTAAGACTGACGAGGTTCTCAGACTCGACTGCACTCATGTTGGTACAAGTCAGTGCAAAAAGATTGGAGTCAAGCTAAGGGTATGTCTATTAATCCTCACTTACATGCCTTACACTACTCTATTTAAACCTATTTGCCAGGGTATGTTATCCATTCATCAACATGGAAACTATTTCTTTCACTTTCTCTCACTTGAATAATGTCTATAAAGTTTAATGCTCTTAATCTTTAGATTGAAAATAAAATATGCATGCTTTGCCTAATGTATTTAAATTTATACCTATTAGCACAGGATTTAGTGCCATGTGTTCCCATCTTGTTCAAGGATGAACAGTTAATCATTTGGAGAGGAAATTTAGATCAAGAACAGCCTTCAGACCCATAATGGAGTATTATTCTTCTGCCCATTGTGTGGGAGGTGGTAGTGCTAGCATTGCTACATCTTTCATCTTTACTCCTAGTGAGCGAATAAAGCAGCAGATGCAAATTGGATCTCATTATCGCAACTGCTGGTATGTGTGGCTCTTTGAATCATCTGTACTTGTCATGACATAAACTACTTGTTTTAAGCATATCCTGGATTTATGTGTCTGTCATGAACTGTATTCCATTATTGTAATTTGTGTTCTCTCTTTATGAAGTTTTTGTAAATTTTTTATATAGAAATTTGGTAGTCTTAGATATTCACATCAAGTTGAAGAACCTATTATGTATGTGTAAGCTCATGGTTCCCAACTTTGTTGTTTTACCATGCTAGACCGGTATAGTTGTATTAATTTTACTTTGCCATGCATCTTAATATATATACCGCTATGGAGGGATGCGTTGATTGGAATTATCAAAAATGGTGGTCTTTCCTCACTATATGCAGGTTGGAAAGCTGTATTGTGCCGAAATATACCACATTCAATGATCAAGGTTAGTAGCTGTTTTCAATATTTAATGCATGTTCCTATGAAGCAGATTTACACCAGTCGGTTTTCTGTCACAAAAGTACGAGGGGGAGGCTTGCATGAATGAGGAATCGGTAGTGTATGCCTAATCACTCATGCCAGAGATTTACTAATTTCCATATTGGTCGCCAACTTTGACCCTGAAAATTTTCATGTCTAAATACGAGTGTAGAAGCCTCTTGTGATTGTTAATGTTTTTTTCATCCCAATCCCACTCTGTTCATATTACTCCATATATTCTTTTGTGATTGCTTTCCCAAGTTATTCAGAAACCAATGTTTTGTTTGTGATCCATTTTCCATTGTAGTTTTACACATATGAAAGCCTGAAGCAACTGATGCCTTCTTCTAGTATTCAATCCCACACATTTCAGACTGTGAGTTAGTGCTTTTTTTTTGCTGTTTTTAAACTACCATTTTTTCTCTCACCGCAGTGAATGTAAAATCAGACAATTTTATCAATTTATGTAGTTAGTGTGTGGAGGATTAGCTGGATCTACTGCTGCTTTATTCACAACTCCATTTGATGTCATCAAGACAAGATTACAGACGCAGGTTTGTGTTTAATAAATCCTTCAATTATATAATTTTCTTACTGTTTGTGAATAGAGAGGAAGCAAACTATTAACAGTAACACAGTTTTTGAGACTTCTTATCAAAGTATGATGTTTGATATCCTATTATCTTGTTAACCTTAATTTTTTTTTGATAACACGAAAATACGTTGCATATTTAGTTTGATTTTTAACATAAATCGTTTCTTTATTATATTTTATTTCGGTATATTTGGCCAATTTATTTCGGATCTCTTAATTCGATTTAAACCTACATACCGACACCTAAGCTATTTAGCCAGACATAATATTCGTTCTCGGAGCAGAATAATAAACAGCAATTAATGACATAGCAAACACCAACATATCAATAATTCTCATGCAGACAACAATAAATATTAATTGATTAGAAACTATTGTGAGAAAATAAAACTGCCTAACACTAGCGAAAGTAAAATTGCAGAATTTGAATGCAAGGAATTGCTGAAAAGTTGATTGCTTAAGACTATGGAGAATTCTCCGACCCCTTTGCAGAATATGCAGAATATCAAGCTCTCTATTTATAATAATGCCTTGTAACTGCCAGGAGAAAAACTCGCTTCGTAGCTGCCTTGCTGAGTGGCTTCAAAGGTGGAGAAAATCTAGGCGTGCCACTCGTCACAAAGGAGAAAAAGTAGGGCACGTAACCAAGGGTAGTTGCGACGCACGTCACAAGGAAGTGGATTCCCACTTTGGGCCCGTGTTGATCGGCGCATGGAGAGAGAGGGGGTGTGACGGTCGTCACACTCCTTGTGGGGGGCCATCCTTTGGCTTTACGTAATGGGCTCCTTCTTGGACTTTTAGTGTCTTTATATTTTGTGGCTTTTTTACTTCATTGCACCCTTTTTTTACTCTTTGCATCATGTAAGCTTGCATTTAATTAAATACCTGAAAACATTAAATAATACCCGCATAATACCGAAATAAAATATAATAAAGAAACGATTTATGTTAAAAATCAAACTCAATATGCAACGCATTTTCGTGTTATCGTTTTCCAATTTGAATGATCGTTATTTTAATATTATATTTAAAAAACAATTATAACACATTATTCTTTTGTTGAGTTATATTTTTCTATTCTTACTTTATGCTTCTGATGAAAGTGAGTGCACTGCAGATTCCGGGATCAAGAAATCAATATGGTAGCGTGTTTCATGCCCTTTACAAAATTAGCAATACAGAAGGTTTGAATGGCTTATACAGGTATTATTTTCTGAGTCTAACCATTATCATATATATCTGAAGAAAATATTTGAAAACAAAAACAACAGTCATACTATAAATAATGTCTTAGGGAGTTTTGTTCAGATACAATTTGCCGATGACATTTGGTTATGGATGTAACTTATATTTATGTCTTCAGGGGGTTGACACCGAGGTTGATTATGTACATGTCTCAAGGATCATTGTTCTTTGCTTCATATGAATTTTTCAAAAGTGTATTTTCTCTGGAATCACCACTTCCTACTGGTTTATAAATTCATCGCGACAACAAGAATGCCAGCAGCGGCATCACCACCAAGTCTCGATAGCTTGTATTATTGAGTAGATAGTGCTTGGGAGTAAAGTTTATCGGTGCAGCAAGCTGGAAGCATGTTCATAAACTGTATATTTGATGTATGTATATCAAGAACATATACAATGCAGGGGCAAAAGATATGTAGCAATCAACCATTGGAGAAATCACGCTTCCTTGAGTTGACAATGATGTATTTGCATTGCAAGTCCTGTATCTGTATATGTATGTAACAAGATTTTGTTATTCTTCTAAAGAAATTTGAATTTCTTTTGAGGAATTTATGTATTGTTGTATACCATATTAAAATTTTACAATTGCCATCTTGTCTATCCGTCTATTTTATCTGAATAATTTTAATCCTAGGATTTCATATTCTCAATATAATTGCACAATACAAGCTAAAACATTGAACTTATATTTACGAAGTCTGTTTTTCTTATCCGCACAAGCGTGTCATACGTCATAAAAATATAAAAATATAAACCATCACTCCAATACTTCATTCATCCTCCATAATCCAAAACCCTTAAAAAAAAACTTTCATTCTCAATCATTTTTTCGACTCCAAATCATCATTATTGTGTTTTATCACATCAAAGGGAGTAAAAATTGTAATTTAAGGTAAAATTCACCCACTTCATCCTTCATTGCGTGCATTAATCTTGCTCATGAGCTAAAAAATATATGTTGAGTCTAGAGATACATCTCTGAATTCGTCTGGTATCTGTTTTAGAGATGCATCTCCGAATTTGTATGTTCTTGTAAAAAAAATTACAATTTTTCTGTTTTGGTTTGAATTAAGTATGGTTGTTACCTCATATTTTCGACATAAGACAAATGTGTAGGATTAAAGATGATCCTATAATCATGTGATAAATTGACTTGGATTGTGTCCCAAACGAAATGGTCAATTTCGACCATAAGATTGAAGCTGACTACTATCTAAAAAGCTACATTTAGACAAGGCATGCTTGGAACCTTAATCGGAATGTGAATATCAATAAGGATTGAGTTGAAGATGAAATAGTTTTAAGTTTTGGAACTTAGTGAAATTTAATAAAAATAATTCACGGTACACTCGCATATACATCTCCAAACTATAGTGTTATTATTAGATTTTCATCAGGAGTTTGTGAGAAAACACACTAATGAAAAAAGAAATTGCCAAAAAACCAATGTCATTTAAGAAATATTTATTTATTTAAAAATCAAAAATAGTTATTCAACCTGTATTAATCAAATTTATTGGGTTTAGTAGTAAACTATCTAAAATCAATTCATACCTGAAACTAATTGTTCATATTTTATGTTTATTAAAAGTCAATTCGATCAATTTGTAATCACTCTTAATATTGATGCAATTAAGAAACAATGAGAAAATAAAATAATAGTAGTAAAAAGATCCCACAACAAAAGTAACAGCATACTCCTTACATCTTGGATGTATATATCTTGGAGGTTCATAAAAATTTATCTAATGTAAAATCATATATGATAATACTCCCAATCCATTTACCCTCATGATCATTTCACAGCATTATTTTATTTTCAATAGATACAAACAAGAAGAGAGGAAAGACTGCTATGCTCTCTTCCTCTCTTCATCTCCCCATTCTTGATTCTATCCCACATTACAATATGAACAATTTTGAGTTTCTGTCTACAAGAACTTGTTACAAAGAATATTTTTGAAACCTCTAACTAATAATGATTGACATGCTACCCTAGTAAAAACTTTATACGCGTGCAATAGGAGAAAAAGGCGGGTTCAGCACATAGGATCTAGGAACTCCTTTTGGAGTTTTGCACATAGTCTTCTTCTCGGATGTGATCGATAGGTCCAAATACCTTTAGACGACTCAAGCTAGGCTTCATACCATACCAAGATTGGCTTTGAATAAACCATGTACACTAAATACATATATAACACCCAAGATCATTATTCAACAAACAGAAAAATGAGATGGAGTCAAGAGACAATCCTTTCAATTGCCCTTCATTTTCATGCCTTGATCTAAAATTAATTTGAGATAATATTCTTGATAGTGTATGAAAAATAATACTCAGTCACTTATATTTTGAAAAGCAACTTCTTAATGCTCAATCACATGCTACATGTGTTTTCTATGCCTCGCCAACACTGAAAATCAGCCAAGGGAGCAAGGAAATTCATTCAAAAGATCTAGCAGTAAAAAAAACAGTAGATACTAGGAGGACAACACATTTTACAGCATGAACAAACTGCAATATTTTCCACACAAGCAGGATGCATTATTATAATATATGAAACAAGTTTCCAAGCCGAAAACTTTTCCACTAAAATTTATATATCCAGCTATGAGGCATAAAAAAATTTGTATAAACTGAAATGTCCAGCAGGTATTTAAATATAGAGATAGGATTAAATATCTTTTTTCATCCCAATAAATATACCGGCTTCACCTTACTCCTTGAACTTGTTATGGATTTTAATCCCAAAACATACAAAATTTGCTTTATGTCCCTGTTATTTTGATTTTAGTATATATAATATTTGTTCATGTTGGTTATAGTCTTGTAATAACTGAACCTTATTGAATTTAGTACCTAAATCATGGACCATATAAGGACTAATTCTAACATGGAAAATATTCCAGAGACTAATGCAACAGTAAGGACTAAAGTAGATTTTCTTATGCTTCAGTGACTAGGACAAAAAAATTTACAGAGACCCAAAAACTGTTACATTCGCAAGAACAAAATGATATTTAAGCATTAGAGATAACGTCTAGTGATGACCCCAGCTTATAACTCAGTACCTCAGAATGTTCTTGAAGTCATTACAACTTACAACTTCACAACCACAAAAATTGAATATGCACTCTACAATTTAGAGGATGAGGAATCTAATCCACTAAAAAAGGTTTTTCATTATCATAAAAACAAGTATAACATATTCAACTTCAAAAAAAATAAATAAATAACATTACTCATATGAAGGAAAAAATTATGAATTTTATATTATTATGAAAAATTAATTTGTATAAATTTGATATTTTTAAAATATTTTGCATAATTTGATTCTAAAATCCAACTCAAACCCCGATACTTATCATTTTGATTCAACTTAATTTTTATCGCAAAAAATGTAATTCAATCCAAATTAACTAAAATATTTTTGATAGATTTCAACATTAAATTATCTCAAAACTGAATTAAACCACCCGGTGAAGACCCTAATTATAATGAGTAGTTGGTCTACTAGTTAATGAGTATAAATGGGGAGATACTTATGAAAAAACACTCTACAACTGATGTGTCGATTTTCTCATATTGGTATATGCATGTGCAGCTCACACTGCGTAATCACGCACGCTACATGTTTGACGGATCTCCTCTCCTCTCCTCTCCTCTAACCGCACCGAAACAAACCGAAATCGATTCCCAAAAATGTTGAGACGCGCAACCGCTACTCTCAAGTCCACGCTTTCCCTTCACATCACAAAGGTAACTAACATTCTCCTTCTCTTTCACTTCATCGATTTCGTTTTCTCACTTTCACTTCTTTCTCGTTTCAGGACGGTTATCGTTTCCATAGATTTACAACACGATCGCCTTCACACTTTCAGGTTCTGAGATTATTTCGTTGCGGAACTAATTTTGTGTTTCTTTATTGTAAGGAGAATCGTTTTGTTTGGGAAATTATCTATCAAAACTGATTTTGCAAAAAAGTTAATTAGCGCTGTTTTAATTTTAAATAATCACTTTTCAACTTTTTAGATTTATTGTACTGAGAAAAGTATTGTTTAATTAATGTTACATCCTGTATATAACTTTTACTACTAAAATTTTCTTTGTGAATAGATATATCTGATATTGATTGTTTATCTCAGCGAAACAAATGAATAGTACTTGCTCGCTCTGGTTCTATTTATAAGAAAATATTTATATTTTGGATTAAATAACTAATGTATTTGGACGATATATATAAACTAAATACATTGCTTATTCAGTGTAAGAATCAGAGAGAGTATTAATAAAGTCTATGTTTGGAAAAAATAATAAATGCATCTAGTAACTTTAAAGATGACTTATATTTGAGGACATACTTTTTTTCAGAGTTCTTATAATTAGGGTGGAGGGAGTAGTTTTTAGATTTTTGTGTTCTGATTCTCATTTTTTAAAAAGTAGTTATAAATGGATGGAACACTCTTACTCTTAGGAATGGAATCCATACCACTCCATTATGATCCGTCCCATCTATAAGTATGAAATGCGCCTAAGAGGGGGATGAATTAGGACTATAAATTTTTTATCAGTTTTATGAATACTTGTTACAATATTTTCTGGTTTGCTGTATGAAAATATATGAGTGATTCTTTCTTTTCTGGTTAAGGTTTTGATAAAAGCGATAAATGCGGAAAAGTAAAGAACACAAAGATGTATCCTGGTTCTCCTCACAGATCGAGAGTACTTCAGTCCCATTTCAATACGAAAGAGATTTCACTATAGTTAGAATTATTGTACAGTCTATTCACACCAATAGTGATGCTTACTATCTAACCTATAGAAAGATCAAAGGCTCTTAAAACCTTTAAGATCTAAAACACTGAGTGCAAGAAGAATAATCCTCTTCAATGCACAACTTGCTTCCAACAATCCTGGACAGCAAGAATACAACAAGTATTCTCCCCCTTTTTGATGATGACAACCAAGAGATTTGAAATGTTGTTTTTGCTTGACATGTTTTAAAGTGTAAACTCCCCCTGTGTAGATGAGTTCTAAGGAATAACCACCGTCCGGAGCTGCGGCAATGTGCTCATCATCATCATGTCTATATATTCCTTCATGATCTAGAACAATGTCCATATTTTTCAAGCAAGTGCTACTAGAGATCAAAACTTGTTCTTCCCATCTTTTTTACTGGTTCGCTTCTCAAAAGAATCCCAAATTTTTCCAAGATCTTTGTGATAGCTCTAGCATATGGTAGCCCACTTTTCAAAGAGAACGAGTATTCCATATGACGGAGGATCACATAAGCCCAATTAATCGACAAGTTGTGCCTCATAGCACAAAGAAGGATCATGTCAACCTCACCTATTTTAGCATAATTATTTGCCTTGGGTACAAGCACATAAGCAAGAAAGTAGTCAAGCATCCGGTCACTTACTCGACACAAAAATCTTAGAAGCACCGGACTGAGCATGCTTAGCATAAAAATCTTCTCTAGAAATACTAAAGTAGAAATTCATCATTTCATAGTTTAGAGCACCAAGTTCAGCCGGAACATAACCTCTCCTAATCTGCATCCCTTCACTAGGAACACCTAAACAGCTACCAAATTCTTCAAGAGACATAGCAATATCAACTTTCTTAACAGAGGAATGCAAAGTGAGCATAGAACTCTCTAACTAAGTCAGGATAGTATTCTCCACAATCAGTGACAAACTTATCAATCTTTTGGTAGACTAGCTTTTCCAGAAAGTTGAAACTAGTGTTAGAAAAGGATTCACGATTACCGTACTTTGGAGGAATGGGAGATCTCTGCCTGAAATTTGAGTACAATCTGCGTTGTTTCACCGGAGGTTATGTTTTTTCAGAATTCAAATCCACCTCTTTCAACTATGTCTTAAAAATGGTTATGTTTTTTAAGAAGTGGTTTTTCAAATAAAAACTTTGTAACATGACGTACATGGAATCTGTCTGATAGTCCTTGAAGTTGGTATATTAAAATCTGTCTCATTAGTCTTTAGCATATTTTCTATATATAATATCAAAGACACAGGTTTTCATATACTTTAGGAGAGATAGTGATACTTGAAAGATTAAAGTGAAATTTTATAGTTTTTTATACTTGAGACCTTGTGGTGGATGCTATTTCTCCTCAACTGTGATTTTGTATCACTATCAGTGTGCTAAACTCAGTTACTTGTATGAATTCTTTCTAGTTAATGTTTATCATTCCTTTCTAATTGGTTAGATAAACTTTTTTTTTTTAATATTATCATTCACGCTTTGGTTTTTGTTTACATATAATGACAAGTTTGTGGATATATTCAAATTTTAAACTGGTAATTTCGCTGAGATAACTTGATCACTTTTCATTGCTTTTAATTTCAATTGTTGCACTATCTGATTCTCAATGATTTACTGTTTATATAGCGGAAGAGTTTTCTGCTTTTGAATAATACTGTCTCGAGTATGATACTTTAGTGATCTCTTGTTTCTTTGTTTCCTTTGATGCAGGAAAAGGACAGGGTTTGTCCCAAACATACAGATACGGTTATAGCTTTTGTTTTAGGTAAAAATTGATGCATTTATTGTTGATTAATTTGCAGTCAAACCAAAGGTAGCATTTTTGTAAAGAAAGTGGGAATAAGAAATGAGAATACAGAACACTTTTTCAATCTAAATAAGTGTTGTCAAATTTCCGCCACAGCGGATCTTGTGCCAATCCACATTGGCCACAGCACCTATTATATCCACTCTAGTACACAATGTCATATTTATATGGTGGATTTTTAGCTGACAGCCATAATTCACCATTGATAACACTGACCTAGATAGACCCTTATTTTGTGAATGCCTGAGTGTGAGTTTCGTGCTCTTCTCTTCCTGCATATCCTGTGTTTCTATGTATGCAGTTAACATTATATATGGATGTGGTGTTTTCATATTTAACATTAAAATTGGTTGGTACATGGCCGAAGTTGATGAGACCCTTTTCTTGTAACTTTAGAGATTGACCATAACAAGATATATAAGTTAAGTTAATGCATGTTGATTGTTGATATCTGGAATTGAATGACACTATCTTTTTCTTTGACAAAGAATGTCACTATCTTTAAACTCAAGAATATTGGGAAGTATAATCAGGGGTGATTAAGGCTAGAGCTGAGATATCTAGGAGGTTTATATATTAGTCAATTATATGTCTACCACTCTGGAAAACTTGTTGATTCTCTGGAGTAAGTGGAGGTTGATAGATCACTAAAGGTGTATATGTAAGGAGAAACAAGATGTAGTCACAGTCTAGTAAGGCCTGATACTACACAAAATGAGCATGGCTGAAGTCTAACTATAAAATGGCTAAGCTTAACCTGTCTTGAATCTTGAAATAAAACTGACTAAATTGAATTAAGGACTACCAACTCTTGTTACATGGGAAATTTTTATTTCATCTTAAAAGTAGGGTGCCACAAGTTATTAACGATTCTATTTACTATTGTTTTTAGTGGGCCTTAAAAAGTGATATTTGATAATCAAACATTGTTCTCATGCTCTCAGGGGGGCCTGGTAGTGGAAAAGGTACACAATGTGAAAAAATTGTTGAAACCTTTGGATTTAAGCATTTGAGTGCTGGTGATCTTTTGAGGAAGGAGATGGTTTCTGATAGTGAGTATGGGTAATTTTCTCATATTCTAATTTTATATTTGCTTCCTTGTTGCATATTTATGATTTTAACAATTAAAACATCAAAACAGCTCTATGATTTTGGATACAATTAGAGAAGGAAAAATCGTTCCATCAGCAGTGACTGTAAAATTGATTCTAAGAGAGCTGGCATCTGGTGACAGTCATAAGTTTCTTATTGATGGTTTCCCTAGAAGTGAGGAGAACCGCATAGCTTTTGAACGAATTGTAAGTTTGAATTTTTAACTTTTATTGATCCATATTAGTGCAAACCGGAAGGGCATAAAAAAGAAGGGCATTTTTTCATATAAAAAAACTGTCACTTAAATTTGAGTTGAAGGAAGTAATGTTCTTTTCCTTCGCCCCCTTCTTTCTAATGTTAATGAATTGATACAGTATTCGGTTTATTTTTGTGTCAGCACCGAATTTTCTATGCATTGAATTAACTACTGAATTGCAACATCCTCTTTATACCTTTGCAAATGCTCTTTTTGTCCTTACTAGAACAAATAATTTCGTGTACTCTACCAAAACACTCTTCCTTATGCAGACTGGCTCAGAACCAAATTTTGTTCTTTTCTTTGATTGCCCTGAAGAAGAGATGGTGAAACGGGTGCTGAGCCGTAATCAGGTTATTATCAAGTTCTTCATGATGTATTTCACCAAATGATTAGAAACTTCTCTTTGATATATGCTACTCATTTTATGCAGGGTCGAATTGATGACAATATAGATACAATGAAGAAACGACTTAAAATATTTGAAGCATTAAATCTTCCCGTGGTTGATTACTATGCAAAGAAAGGGAAACTTCACAAGGTAATTTTGTCGAACTGGCATTATTGAGACAATTAAACGACCGTCACTTGCACAGAAAACCTACTTTTTCTCTACTTTTTGGTTATATTACTTGCCTTTAAGGTGTACGCTACTGTGCTACTTCAATATTTTGTTTACTTTCTTCCCGTTGGGAAAATTCACAAGCTAGTCTCTTGGGGGTTTCACTTAAGTTATGATTGGACTGGGGTTTTAGCTGAATGTTTGTCAGTCTACAAATCGTCCACCCAAAGAAATCTGAAGATTACAAACCAATTTCCAATTCTATCTGCTGTATCATCTGGTGACCTAACACCCGTTTGAATCTGACCTCAAAATCACTCTTGATTTTATCGGATTCTGGTTAGGTGTTAAATTGTGGTAACTATGTGGTGGGGTTTATATATAAGAAAATTAGCTTCTGGTCAGAGAGTTGTACATTTCTTTCTGGTTAAAGGGTTATACTTAATCATATGACAAGCTAATCTCTGCAGATCAATGCTGTGGGAACAGAGGATGAAGTATTTGAGAAAGTTCGGCAAGTTTTTGCGCAAGTGAGGTACACATTCAATTGCCTTATGATACTTAAATAATATCCGTGTCTTATGAAGCACATCTTTATTTACTTGAAAACTTGTAATTCTGAACTATGCAGCACGGTTACATGAAAGCTGTGTGATTGGGTTGCGAGAGCATTGTGACATTGGGTGAAGTTTGAATTTTGGGGGACTCTATATTTCTTAGTTAACTACAAGATCCAAATTCCTGGCTGATTTGCTCTGGAATTGGGCGGGTCTCCAAAACTCACCAATTAAAAGGTTTCAAAGTGACTGGTTGGATCGATTCGAGGTTCTAGTTTTTTTAATGCTGTCGAATCTTATCCCTTGACAGAAATAATGTAAATGTTTGATACACAAACATGCACTGTTGAGTAATACCAACAGTGTGTTGGTTTAAGTGAAAGGATTTGGATTCAGATTCTTTTTAATTTGTAACTTTGAATTTGATTTATATTTGTGTGTAAAAAATAATATTTGGAGGGATTTTGACAAGAGTTGAATCCTACTTGTAAGGAAGGGCCCTAGAATTAGTTAAGAGATTATCATTTTCTTTTAAAGGAAATGCTTCCCATGTTATTGTACTTTTTAATTCAATTTCTACCCTTCAGAATTATAATATTCTGACATTTTCTGTCAGTTGAAATCAAGGAACTATTTTTTTGGTCAAATATATAATAGTACAAGCTTAAACGTAACATCATACACAAATCTGAATCTGTTGATGGACTAATACCACATTTTAAATTGATTCTTCAATCAACCTTAATAGACGGTGAACACATTTATTCAAATTATTTTAAAGACTTGAAGGTTAGTGCTATTCAATCAACATTTTTATTTAATTTAAATATGTTTTATGGCATCAAACTAGAATAATCATGATTTTTTAAACTGATTTTTTTATCAACAATTCAATCAAAACCTTTTATAACTTAAAACATATTCTGCTATTAAAAAATGGAAATGCTAACGAGTACTTTTGGGGCACTCTTTTAAGTGTTTAAAGTGGTAAGTTATTTTTATAGAAATATGTAATTTAATCTATTGGAATTTGGAATTTGAAATTATTAACTTTTGTAAAGAATATTTTTCATATTTGCATCTTTAAAGAATGCCCTTATTTTTATTTTAATTATAATATATCACGCACGTATGGCTGGATAAAGAAATTCCCTATGCTTATCCCTCTATAATCTGATTTAATTTGAACTTGTTTAATATGACAAGTTATTTTAACAAAATTTATCAACATACCCTCCCTGCAAATCACAACATACCCTCCCTGCAAATCACAACATACCAAATAAATTGGTGTAGTTCAATAATACATTCCAATCAAAGTCAATTATGAGATCATGTGCATCCCTATTTTCTCTCTTAGCTATTTCATCTTATATTATTTCTCACGCGATCTAGATTCATGTTATTATTACGTGTATTTTGACAATACTACGAAATCAACATGTGCCACATGCAATCCCTTCTTGTAAGGTGTAGCATTGCTTGTAAACAAAATCAATTTATCATACAAGTTAACAAATTTGCCTAACTTATGACATATAAAACCCCCCCTTATGTGCATTTGCATTAAACCAATACATAGAAAGCAAACAAAAATGGCATTCCAATTGCATAATCTCTTCAAAATAACTTTCACCCTTGTATTCATCTCAACTCTAATTCAATCCACAGCATCTACATGCACCAACACCACCACAAATTCCACATCAACAACCTACAAAAAGTTCTTAAAGAACCAATGCAACTCAACCACATACCCTAACGTTTGCTACAAGTCACTCTCCCCATACACATCAAAAATCAAAACAAACACTTTCACCCTCACCAAAATCTCCATTTACCTAGCTCTAAAATCGGCAAGAAGTGCATCAACCACATTGAAAAGCCTAAGCTCCAAGAAACTAACACATGCCGAAACATTGGTCGTCGCCGATTGCAGGGAAAATGTGGACGACACGGTGGATTCGCTCGAGCAATCGGCGGATGGGCTTGTGCATTTGAATGGTACTAGAACTAGTGATGACAAGTTTCAATGGGATACTATAAAGACATGGATGAGTTCGGCTATAACAAATGCGGGAACATGTACGGATGAGTTTGATGAAATGGAAGTGAGATCTTCTGTGCAAAAGAAGATTAAAACTAGTGTTGGCAATCTTGCTTCATTGACTAGTAACTCTCTTGCTTTTGTAAATAGACTTGACTATTAAATTCATGGGTTTTAAATTATTATAACGTGAATCATTATATTGCGGTAAAATATGTGAAAATGCAATGTTATATTGTGATTGCATATACTATTATAGATCTCAATTTGAAACTATGATTATTAGTCATTGAATCAAAAAAACTATTTTATTAAATGGTATATGCTTCTACATACTATAATTGGATGTGTAAATATATTTTTTAGGAGTTTATAGACTTATGTTTTGATGGTTCTTTTATGTCTTAATATATATATATATATATATATATATATATATATATATATATATATATATATATATATATATATATATATATATATATATATATATATATATATATATATATATATATATATATATATATATATATATATATATATATATATATATATTTTTAAGGATGTAAGAATTGGATTAATAATGAAGTTAAAAAATGATGTTGTGTTTTAAAAAATAAAAATAAAAATATGTTTTTCTATGTTGTCTTAACTATAAAAAAAAACAATTTTTTTAATATTTTTGTAGAAGTATGGAGAAAAAAAATATTTTACTTGTATATCTTATTAATTAAAGTTGTTAAGTCATTGAATAAACTTTTAAAGTTAAAATTAAGGTTAATTTAATAATTTATCATTTATTTATTTAATTTAATTATATTATATTTAAAATAACTAATTTTTTTCTAATTTTTTCTCATAATACATTTTAATTTAGTAATTTATTATTTATTTATTTTAGTTATATTAATTAAAATAACTAATTTTTATCTCACAATACATTTATATTTTAATTAAACAAAATAAATAAATAGTTAAAATAATCCACTATACCCACCTGAATATGAAACAATTTTTGAAATCAATATTAGGGTTAATTTAATAATTTATTATTTATTTATTTATTTAACTATATTATATTTAAAATAACTAATTTTATCCTAAATTTTCTCCCACAATACATTTTAATCTTATTAATTAAAGTTGTTAAGTCATTGAAACAATTTTTGGAGTCAAAATTAGGATTAATTTAATAATTTATTATTTATTTATTTTAATTATATTATATTTAAAATAATAATTTTTCTTCTAAGTTTTCTTCTAAGTTTTCTTCTACAATACATTTATATTTAATTAAAAATAAATAAATAATTAAAATAATCCAAATATCCACGTGAATATGAAAAAAACAATTTCCTTGCAGTTTGTATTTATTATATATTTTAATTCCACTTTAAATAATGGGTAACATTGAGACAAGGTGAGACAGTAATAAAAATTAAAAAGAAAATTTACTTTTAAAATCTGTTATAAAAGACAAAATGTTCTATCTCAAGAAGCAACAAAAAAGATATGTTTCATATTAGAGGCATCATTGAAGAAGACGTTAAACATGACTTATGTGCTTACAAATGAATTCACTTGTGTATCTTATTAATTAAAGTTGTTAAGTCATTGAAACAATTTTTGGAGCCAAAATTAGGGTTAATTTAGTAATTTATCGTTTATTTATTTTAATTATATTATATTTAAAATAGCCGAAACTAGGGTTAATTTAATAATTTATCATTTATTTATTTTAATTATATTATATTTAAAATAATTAATTTTTCTCCTAAGTTTTCTCCCACAATACATTTTAGTTTAATAATTTATTATTTATTTATTTTAATTATATTATTTAAAATAACTAAGTTTTCTTCCACAATACATTTATATTTTAAATAAATAAAATAAATAATTAAAATAATCCACAACAGCCACATGAATATGAAACAATTTTTGGAACCAAAATTAGGGTTAATTTAGTAATTTATCATTTATTTATTTTAATTATATTATATTTAAAATAACTAATTTTCTCCTAAATTTTCTCCCACAATACATTTTAATCTTATTAGTTAAAGTTGTTAAGTCATTGAAACAATTTTTGGAGTCAAAATTAGTGTTAATTTAGTAATTTATCATTTATTTATTTTAATTATAATATATTTAAAATAACTAATTTTTCTCCTAAGTTTTCTTCCACAATACATTTATATTTAACTAAAATAAATAAATAAATAATTAAAATAATCCACAACACCCACGTGAATATGAAAACAACAATCTCCTTGCAGTTTCTATTTATTATATGTTTTAATTCCACTTTAGATCATGAGTAACATTGAGACAAGGTGAGACGGTAACAAAAATTAAAAAAGAAAATCTACTTTTAAAATCTGTTATAAAAGACAAAAAAAATTCTCTCAAGAAGCAACAAAAATATATGTTTCATATCGGAGGCAACAGTGAAGAAAACATTAAACATGACTTATGTGTTTACAAATGAATTCCAAAATTCATTTTGAACGTGACATAATCATAATGTGTGAGATATTGGGTTGAAGGGTAGCTTCTGGTTCAACAGGATTGAGCATACCGTCGAAGTCTGTTCACATGCTGGTGCCAAAGACCTCCATACTGTAGTTAAAGTGTGTTCTAGTATGTGGGTGTCGAAATGCTAGGGTTATTAGCATTTCGAATTGGGCATGTTAGTTATGTCCAATTGTTTAAGTTAGCTTGTACCATAAGTTAGCTTGTAATGAGTATTTGTGATAAAATCCCATTAGTTTAGTATGTTAGGTTTATTATAAATAGCATACTAGTCTCTCATCATTGTATACTGCAAATACTAATTTAGGGTGAGAGGGTTATTTGTTATTCTTGTATACTTATAATCTTGTTTTGAAGATAAAGGAAAGAATAACAGTTAATAACCAATTCCTTGTGGTCACCGTGTTCCTAATATTTTTTTACCCTTGTTTGTTTCTTGATCATTAAGCAACTAGTTTATACTTTGTTTCTAAGGCATCCGATTCCTAACAAATTGGTGCAGTGAGCGTGGAAAAGATGCCTTCAACAAATTATGAGATTGAAAAGTTCATCGGAGTAAACGATTTTGGCTTGTGGCGCTTGAAGATGAAAGCCCTACTGGTTCAGCAGGGTTGTTTGGAAACGTTGAAGGGAGAATCAGCCATGAACGAAGCGTTAACGACAACTAAGAAGATGACGATGATAGAGAAAGCCCACGGTGCAATTTTGTTGAGCCTTGGTGATAAGTTTCTTCGACAGGTATCAAAGGAGACGACGACAGGGTTATATGTGAAACTTGAAAGTTTGTACATGACCAAATCGTTGGTGAATCGACTCTACCTAAAGCAAGCATTGTATTCATTCAAGATAATTTGAAGAAAGCTTGTTCAACAAGCTAGTTTTTGATCTTGAAAATATTGATGTGAAGATAGATGATGAAGATTAAGCGTTGTTGTTGTTTGTTGTGCGCTTTGCCCATATCACATGTTGACTTCAAAGAAGCCCTATTGTATGGAAGAAAGTCCCTGACCTTTGAAGAAGTTCAATCAACCTTGTATTCGAAGGACTTGAACGAACGAAAGGAGCATAAAAATTTGACAGTTGGTGAAGGTTTGGCCGTTAAAGGAAAATTCTCGCGAAAGGATAGTAAGTTCGACAAGAAAGGTAAAAGTCAGCAGAAGTTTTACAGTGGTGAAGTATCTGGTATTCAAAGCTATCACTGTAAGAAGAAGGGTCACACAAGAAAGGTGTTCCCTGAACGCCTGAAAGATCATGGAGGTAAGGATAATGGCAATGCAACTATTGTTCAAGATGATTTCGACTCATCTGATGTACTTGTGGTTTTGAGCAGCAACCCGTCGAAGGAGTGGATTATGGATTCTAGGTGCACTTGTCACATGACTCTAAACAAAGACTTGTTCGAGGAATTATGTGATCAAGATGGTGGATCTGTATTGTTGGGAAACAACAAAGCTTGCATGATTTTAGGTGTTGGATATGTGAGATTCAAGCTCCATGATGAGTCAATAAGGTTATTGACTGAAGTCAGGTATATACCTGATTTAAAGAGAAATTTGATTTCTGTTGGTGAATTCGACAAGAAAGGATATGTTTTCCAAGGAGAGAAAAGTATCCTAAGAGTCATGAAGGGGTCGAAGGAATTCTTGAGAGGCGTGAAGAGACATGGCTTGTATATCCTCGAGGCTGAAGTTGTAAGTGGTTTGATAAATGTTGTATCCACGAAACCTTTGTCGAAGACAGAAATCTAGAACATGATATTGGGCCATGTTAATGAAAGAGGTCTGGTCGAATTGGGGAAACAAAATTTGCTTGGTGGAGACAAAGTCGAAAAGCTTAAGTTTTGAGAACCCTATGTACTTGGAAAATCTTGCAGAGTAAAGTTCAACAAAGGCAAACAAAGAACACATGGATCCCTTGATTACATCTATGCTGATCTTTGGGGGCCTGCAAGGTGTCCATCAACTTCAGGAGCAAGGTATTTTCTATCCATTGTAGATGACTATTCCATAAAGTTATGGGTATTCATCTAGAAGACTAAGGATGAAACTTTTGAGAATTTCAAAGGTTGGAAGACTCTGGTCGAAAATCAAACTGGTAGAAAGGTCAAGAGGTTAAGAACAAACATTTGCCTTGAATTTCGCAATGAGGCATTCAATAGCTTTTGTGCTTCCTCTAGTATTGCAAGGCACATAACTATTGGAGGAACACCACAACAAAATGGTTTGGATGAAAGGTTTAATCGAACCATCTTGGAAAGAGTTAGATGCATATTAACTAGTGTTGTGTTAAAAAATGTGTTTTGGGCTGAGGCTTTTACATCAACATATCGGATAAATAGATGTCCTTTGACTGCGTTAGATATGAAGACAACTGAAGAAGTTTGGTCGGGACATCCACTAGATCTTGACAAACTGAGAGTATTTGGCTGCGTAGCCAATGCTCACATTAGGAAAGACAAGGTCGAACCTAGAGCTCTTAAATGCATGTTCATGGGATACAGTGCAATTTTGTTGAGCCTTGGTGATAAGTTTCTTCGAAATGTATCAAAGGAGACGATGTCAGCAGGGTTATGCGTGAAACTTGAAAGTTTGTACATGACCAAATCGTTGGTGAATCGACTCTACCTGATGCAAGCATTGTATTCATTCAAGATAATTTGAAGAAAGCTTGTTCAACAAGATGGTTTTTAATCTTGAAAATATTGATGTGAAGATAGATGATGAAGATCAAGCGTTGTTGTTGTGTTGTGCACTTTGCCCAGATCACATTCGAAGGACTTGAACGAACGAAAGGAGCATAAACCATCGATGATTGGTGAAGGTTTGGCCGTTAAAGGAAAACTCTCGCGAAAGGATAGTAAGTTTGACAAGAAGAAAAGTAAAACTCAACAGAAGTTTTACAGTGGCGAAGTATCTGCTATTCGAAGCTATCAAAGTCTTCAAAAAATCTGGTGAAAATTAAAGTCAACATAAATCTTATGATAATCAGGTGAAATTTGAAGTGAATATAAATATTAAGAAAATCTGATGAAAATTGAAGGATATATAAATCTTAAAAAAAACTGATGAAATCTAAAGTGAATATAAGTCTTCAGAAAATCTAGTGAAAATTAAGTGAAGATAAATCTTAAGATAATCTGATGAAATTTGAAGTGAATATATGTCTTTAGAAAATCTGGTTAAATTTGAAGTGAATATAGTTCTTCAGAAATTCTGGTGAAAATTGAAGTGAACATAAATCTTAAGATAATTTGATGAAATTTGAGGTGAATATAAATCTTAAGAAAATATGATGAAAAGTGAAGGAAATATAAATATTAAAAACATCTGATGAAATTTAAAGTGAATATAAGTCTTCAGAAAATCAAGTGAAATTTAAAGTGAATATAAGTCTTCAGAAAATCTGGTGAAAATTGAAGTGAAGATAAATCTTAAGATAATCTGATTAAATTTGAAGTGAATATAAGTCTTCACAAAATCTAGTGAAATTTGAAGTGAATATAAGTCTTCAGAAAATTTGGTGAAATATTAAGTAAATATTAGTCTTCTAAAATCTGTGAAAATTCAAGTGAACATTAATCTTAAGATAATCTGATGAAATTTGAAGTGAATATAAATCTTAAGAAAATCTGATGAAAATTGAAGGAAATATAAATCTTAAAATAATCTAATGATATTTAAAGTGAATATAAGTCTTCAGAAAATCAAGCGAAATTTAAAGTGAATATAAGTCTTAAAAAAATCTGGTGAAAACTGAAGTGATGATAAATCTTAAGATAATCTGATGAAATTTGAAGTGAATATAAGTCTTCAGAAAATCTGATGAAATTTGAAGTTAATGTAAGTCTTTAGAAAATCTCGTGAAATTTGAAGTGATTATAAGTCTTTAGAAAATCTGGTGAAAATTGAAATGAACATAAATCTTAAGATAATCTGGTGAAGGGATGAATATAAATCTTAAGAAAATCTAATGAAAATTGAAGGATACATAAATCTTAAAAACATCTGATGAAATTTAAAGTGAATATAAGTCTTCAAAAAATCAAGTGAAATTTAAAGTGATTATAAGTCTTCAGAAAATCTAGTGAAAATTGAAATGAATATAAATCTTAAAATAATCTGATGAAATTTGAAGTGAATATAACTCTTTAGAAAATCTGGTGAAATTTGAAGTGAATATAAGTCTTCAGAAAATCTGGTGAAAATTGAAGTGAACATAAATCTTAAGATAATCTGATGAAATTTGAAGTGAATATAAATCTTATGAAACTCTGATAAAAATTGAAGGAAATATAAATATTAAAAAAATTTGATGAAATTTAAAGTGAATATAAGTCTTCGAAAATCAAGTGAAATTTGAAGTGAATATAAGTCTTCGAAAATCGGTGAAAATCAAGTGAAGATAAATCTTAAGATAATCTGATGAAATTTGAAGTGAATATAAGTCTTCGTAAAATCCGTGAAATTTGAAGTGAATATAAGTCTTCGAAAAGTGAAAATTTAATTGAACGTAAATCTTAAGATAATCTGATGAAATTTGAAGTGCATATAATTCTTAAGAAAATCTGATGAAAATTTAAGGAAAGATAAATCTTAAACAAATCTGAGGAAATTTAAACTGAATGTAAGTCTTCAGAAAACCAAGTGAAATTTAAAGTGAATATAAGTTTCAAAATCTGTTAAATTGAAGTGAAGATAAATCTTAAGATAATCTCATGAAATTTGATGTGAATATAAGTCTTTAGAAAATCTGGTCAAAATTTGAAGTGTATAATAAGTCTTCAGAAAATCTGGTGAAAATTGAAGTGAACATAAATATTAAGATAATCTGATAAAATTTGAAGTGAATATAAATCTTAAGAAAACCTGATGAAAATTGAAGGAAATATAAATATTAAAAAAATATGATGAAATTTAAAGTGAATATCCAAAAAACTGTGAAAATTTAAGTGAAGATAAATCTTAAGATAATCTGATGAAATTTGAAGTGAATATAAATCTTAACAATATCCTATGAAAATTGAAGGAAATATAAATTTTCAAAAAGTCTTATGAAATTTGAAGTGAAAATAAGTATTCAGAAAATCTGATGAAATTTGAAGTGAATATAAGTCTTCAATAAATCTGTTGAGATTTTAAGTGAATATAAGTCTTCAGAAAATATGATGAAATTTTAAGTGAATATAAATCTTTAGAAAATTTGGTGAAAATTGAAGTGAACATAAATGTTAAAATAATATGATGAAATTTGAAGTAAATATAAGTCATAAGAAAATCCGATTAAATTTGAATGAAATATAAATCTTAAAAAAAATGATTAAATTTGAAGTGATTATAAGTCTTCAGAAAATCTTGTGAATATTGAAATTAATATAAGTCTTCGGAAAATTTGATGAAATTTGAAGTGAATATAAGTGTTCAGAAAATCTGATGAAATTTTAAGTGAATATAAGTCTTCAGAAAATTGGTGAAATTTGAAGTGAATATAAGTCTTCAGTAAATCTAGTGAAAATTGAAGAGAACATAAATCTTATGATAATCTGATGAAAATTGAAGGAAATATAAATCTTAAAAAAATTTGATGATATTTAAAGTGAATATAAGTCTTCCGAAAATAAAGTGAAATTTAGTGAATATAAGTCCTAAATTTTGTGAAAATTGATGATGATAAATTTTAACATAATCTGATGAAATTTGAAGTGAATATAAGTCTTCTAAAATCGATGAATTTGAAGTGTATATAAGTCTTCGAAATTCGTGTTGAAGTGAATATAAGTCTTAAAAACTGGTGAAAATTGAAGTGAACATAAATTTTAAGATAATCAGGTGAAATTTGAAGTGAATATAAATCTTAAGAAAATCTGATGAAAATTGAAGGATATATAAATCTTAAAAACATCTGATGAAATTTAAAGTGAATATAAGTCTTCAAAAAATCAAGTGAAATTTAAAATGATTATAAGTCTTCAGAAAATCTAGTGAAAATTGAAGTGAAGATAAATCTTTAGAAAATCTGATGAAATTTGAAGTGAATATCATTCTTTAGAAAATCTTTTGAAATTTTAAGTGAATAGTAGTCTTCATAAAATCTGGTGAAATTTGAAGTGAACATAAAACTTAAGATAATTTGATGAAATTTGAAGTGAATATAAATCTTAAGAAAATCTGATGAAAATTCAAGGGAATATAAATCTTAAAAAAATCTGATGAAATTTAAAGTGAATATATGTCTTCAAAAAATCAAGTGAAATTTAAAGTAAATATAAGTGTTCAGAAAATCTGGTGAAAATCGAAGAAAACACAAATCTTTAGATAATCTGATGTAATATGAACTGAATATAAGTCATCAAAAAATCTGGTGAAAATTAAAACTTAAGATAATCTGATGAAATTTGAAGTGCATATAAATCTTAAGAAAATCTGATGAAAATTGAAGTGATGATAATTCTAAAGATAATCTAATGAAATTTGAAGTGAATATAAGTCTTCAGAAAATCTGGTCAAAATTTAAAGTGAAGAAAGTCTTCAGAAAATCTGGTGAAAATTGATGTGAACATAAATCTTAGGAAAATCTGATAAAATTTGAAGTGAATATAAATCTTAAGAAAACCTGATGAAAATTGAAGGAAATATAAATATTAAAAAAATATGATGAAATTTAAAGTGAATATAAGTCTTCTGAAAATCAAGTGAAATTTAAAGTGAATATAAGTCTTCAAAAAATCTTGTGAAAATTTAAGTGAAGATAATTTTTAAGATAATCTAATGAAATTTGAAGTGAATATAAGTCTTCAGATAATCTGGTGAAATTTTAAGTAAATATAAGTCCTCAGAAAATCTGGTGAAAATTGAAGTGAACATAAATCTTAAGATAATCTGATGAAATTTGAAGTGCATATAAATCTTAAGATAATCTGATGAAAATTGAAGGAAATATAAATATTAAAGAAATCTGATGAAATTTAAAGTGAATATAAGTCTTTAGAAACTTAAGTGAGATTTAAAGTGAATATAAGTCTTCAGGAAATCTGGTTAAAATTGAAGTGAAGATAAATCTTATGATAATCTGATGAAATATGAAGTGAATATAAGTCTTCCGAAAATCTGGTGAAATTTTAAGTGAATATAAGTCTTAAGAAAATCTGTTGAAAATTGAAGTGAATATAAATCTTAAGATAATCTGAAAATCTGGTGAAATTTAAAGTGAATATAAGTCTTCGGAATATCTAGTGAAATTTGAAGTGAATATCAGTGTTCATAAAATCTGGCGAAAATTGAATCGAACATAAATCTTAAGATAATCTGGTGAAACTTGAAGAGAATATAAATCTTAAGAAAATTTGATGAAAATTGAAGGAAATACAAATCTTAAAAAATATGATGAAATCTAAAGTGTATATAATTCTTCAAAAAATAAAGCGAAATTTGAAGTGAATATAAGTCTTTAGAAAATCTGGTCAAAATTTGAAGTGAAAAAAGTCTTCAGAAAATCTCGTGAAAATTGAAGTGAACATAAATAAATCTTAAGATAATCTTATAAAATTTGAAGTGAATATAAATCTTAAGAAAACCTGATGAAAATTGAAGGAAATATAAATATTAAAAAAATTTGATGAAATTTAAAGTGAATATATGTCTTCAGAAAATCAAGTGAAATTTAAAGTGAATATAAGTCTTCAAAAAATCTTGTGAAAATTTAAGTGAAGATAAATCTTAAGATAATCTGATGAAATTTGAAGTGAATATAAGTCTTCAGAAAATCTGGTGAAATTTGAAATGAATATAAGTCTTCAGAAAATCCAGTGAAAATTGAAGTGAAGATAAATCTTAAGATAATCTGATGAAATTCGAAGTGAATATAAATCTTATGAAAATCTGATGAAAATTGAAGGATATATAAATCTTAAAAAAATCTGATGAAATTTAATGTGAATATAAGTTTTCAGAAAATCAAGTTAAATCTGGCGAAAATTGAAGTGAACATAAATCTTAACATAATCTGGTGAAATTGAAGAGAATATAAATCTTAAGAAAATAAGATGAAAATTGAAGGAAATATAAATCTTAAAAAATATCATGAAATCTAAAATGAATATAAGTCTTCAGAAAATAAAGTGAAATTTAAAGTAAATATAAGTCTTTAGAAAATCTGGTGAAAATTGAAGTGAAGATAAATATTAAGATAATCTGATGAAATTTGAAGTGAATATAAGTCTTCAGAAAATATGGTGAAATTTTAAGTGAATATTTGTCTTAAGAAAATCTGGTGAAAATTGAATACAATATAAATCTTAAGATAATCTGATGAAATTTGAAGTGAATATAAGTCTTCAGAAAATCTGGTGAAATTTAAAGTGAACATAAGTCTTCAGAAAATCTAGTGAAATTTGAAGTGAATATAAGTGTTCAGAAATTATGGCGAAAACTGAATCGAACATAAATCTTAAGATAATCAGGTGAAATTTGAAGAGAATATAAATCTTAAGAAAATCTGATGAAAATTGAAGGAACTATAAATCTTAAAAAATATGATGAAATCTAAAGTGAATATAAGTTTTCAGAAAATAAAGTGAAATTAGAATTGAATATAAGTCTTCAGAAAATCTGGTGAAATTTGAAGGGAATATAAGTCTTCAGAAAATCTGGTGAAATTTGAAGTGAATATAAGTCTTCATAAAATCTGGTGAAAATTAAAGTGAACATAAATCTTAAGATAATTTGGTGAAATTTGAAGTGAATATAAATCTTAAGAAAATCTGATGAAAATTTAAGTGAAGATAAATCTTAAGATAATCTAATGAAATTTGAAGTGAATATAAGTCTTTAGAAAATCTGGTCAAAATTTAAAGTGAAATAAGTCTTCAGAAAATCTGGTGAAAATTGAAGTGAACATAAATCTTAAGATTATCTGATAGAATTTAAAGTGAATATAAATCATAAGAAAACCTGATGAGAATTGAAGGAAATATAATTATTATAAAAATATGATGAAATTTAAAGTGAATATAAGTCTTCAGAAAATCAAGTGAAATTTAAAGTGAATATAAGTCTTCAAAAAATAATGTGAAAATTTATGTGAAGATAAATCTTAAGATAATCTGATGAATTTTGAAGTGAATATAAGTCTTTCGAAAATCTGGTGAAATTTTAAGTAAATATAAGTCTTCAGAAAATCTGGTGAAAATTGAAGTGAACATAAATCATAAGATAATCTGATGAAATTTGAAGTGAATATAAATCTTTAGAAAATCTGATGAAAATTGAAGGAAATATAATTCTTAAAAAAATCTGATGAAATTTGAAGTGAATATAAGTCTTCAGAAAATCAAGTGAAATTTAAAATGAATAAACGTCTTCAGAAAATCTGGTGAAAATTGAAGTGAAGATAAATCTTAAGATAATCTGATGAAATTTGAAGTGAAGATATGTCTTCAGAATATCTGGTGAAATTTGAAGTGAAAATAAATCTTCAGAAAATCTGGTGAAAATTGAAGTGAAGATAAATCTTAAGATAATCTGATGAAATTTGAAGTGCATATAAGTCTTCAGAAAATCTTGTGAAATTTTAAGTAAATATAAGTCTTCAAAAAATCTGGTGAAAATTGAAGTGAACGTAAATTTTATGATAATCTGATGAAATTAACGTGAATATAAATCTTTAGAAAATCTGATGAAAATTGAAGGAAATATAATTCTTAAAAAAATCTTATGAAATTTTAAGTTTATATAAGTCTTCAGAAAATCAAGTGAAATTTAAAGTGAACAAAAGTCTTTAGAAAATCTGGTGAAAATTGAAGTGAAGATAAATCTTAAGATAATCTGATGAAAATTAAAGTGAATATAAATGTAATGAAAATCTGATGAAAATTGAAGGATCTATAAATCTTAAAAAAATCTGATGAAATTTAATATGTATATAAGTCTTCTAGAAAATCAAGTTAAATTTACAGTGAATATAAGTCTTCAGAAAATCTAGTGAAAATTGAAGTGAAGATAAATCTTAAAATAATCTGATGAAATTTGAAGTGAATATGAGTATTCAGAAAATCAAGTGAAATTTAAACTGAACATAAGTCTTCTGAAAATCTGGTGAAAATCAAAGTAAAGACAAATCTTTAGATAATCTGAAGAAATTTGAAGTGAATGAAAGTCTTCAGAAAATCTGGTGAAAATTAATGTGAACATAAATCTTATGATAATTTGGTGAAATTTGAAGTGAATATAAATCTTAAGAAACTTTGATGAAAATTGAAGTGAAAATAAATCTTAGCGTAATCTCATGAAATTTGAAGTGAATATAAGTCTTCAGAAAATCTGATCAAAATTTGAGGTGAAAAAAGTCTTCAGAAAATCTGGTGAAAATTGAAGTGAACATAAATCTTAAGATAATCTGATAAAATTTAAAGTGAATATAAATCATAAGACAACCTTATGAAAATTGAAGGAAATATAAATATTAAAAAAACTATGATGAAATTTAAAGTGAATACAAGTCTTAAGAAAATCAAGTGAAATTTAAAGTGAATATACGTCTTCAAAAAATCTTGTGAAAATTTAAGTGAAGATAAATCTTAATATAACTGGATGAAATTTGAAGTAATATAAGTCTCGTAAAACCGTGAAATTTAAGATATAAGTCTCTAAAAACTTGTGAAAATTAAAGTGAATATAAATCTTAAGATAATCAATGAAATTTGAAGTGAATATAAGTCTTTAGAAATCTAATGAAAATTGAAGGAAATATAATTCTTAAAAAATCAATGAAATTTAAAGTGAATATAAGTCTCGTAAAATCAAGTGAAATTTGAAGTGAATATAAGTCTTCAAAACTGTGAAAATTTAAGTGATAAGTCTTAAGATAATCGATGAAATTTAATGAATATAAGTCTCAAAAATCGTGAAATTGAAGTGAATATAAGTCCCGTAAAATCTGGTGAAAATGAAGTGAAGATAAATCTAAGATAACTGATGTGAAATTCAAGTGAATATAAATCTTCTTAAAACTGATGAAATTGAAGGAATATAAACCGAAAAATATGATGAAATTTAAGTGAATATAAGTTCAAAATCAAGTTAATTTATAGTGAATATAAGTCTTCCGAAAATCTAGTGAAAAATTGAAGTGAAGATAAACTGAATGAAATTTGAAGTGAATAAGTCTTCTAAAACTGTGAAATTTGAAGTGAATATAAGTCTTCTAAAACCGTGAAAATTGAAGTGAACATAAATCTTAAGATAATCTAATGAAATTTGAAGTGAATATAAATCTTAAGAAAACTGATGAAAATTGAAGGAATATAAATCTTTAAAAATCGATGAAATTTAAGTGAATATAAGTTCTAAAATTAAGTGATGTAAAGTGAATATAAGTCTCGTAAAATCTTGTGAAAATCAAGGAATATAATCTAAGATAATCTGATGAAATTGAAGTGAATATAAGTCTTCGAAACTGTGAAATTTTAAGTGAATATAAGTCTTCAAGAATATTGTTCAAATTAATGGTGATAAATCTTAAGATAATCTCAATGAAATTTGAAGTGAATAAGTCTCGTAAAAACTGTGAAATTTGAAGTGAATATAAGTCTTCTAAAACTGGTGAAAATTGAAGTGAATATAAATCGAAGATAACTGACAAAAATTTAAAGTGAATATAATCATAAGAAAACCGATAAAATTGAAGGAAATATAAATCTTAAAAATATGATGAAATTTAAATGAATATAAGTCTCTAAAATCATGAAATTTAAAGTGAATATAAGTCTTAAAAAAAAAACCTTGTGAAAATTTAAAGTTATATAAATCTTAAGATAACTGATGAAATTTGAAGTGAATATAAGTCTTCGTAAATCACTGTGAAATTTTAAGTAAATAAAGTCTTCGTAAAACTGGTGAAAATTGAAGTGAATATAAATCTTAAGATAATCATGAAATTTGAAGTGAATATAAATCTTAAATAATCAATGAAATTGAAGTGAATATAAATTCAATGAAAATCTGATGAAAATTTAGGAATATAAATCTTCAAAAATTTATGAAATTTAATGAATATAAGTCAAAATCAATGAAATTTAAGTGAATATAAGTCTTCATAAAATCTAGTGAAAATTGAAGTGAATATATATCTTAAGATAATCTGATGAAATTTGAAGTAATATAAGTCTTCGAAAATCAAGTAAAATTTAAATGAATATAAGTCTCCGTAAAACTGTGAAAATCGGTGAAGATAAATCTTTAGATAATCTGATGAAATTTGAAGTGAATAAAGTCTCAAAAACTGGTGAAAATTAAAGTGAATATAAATCTTAAGATATTTGATATTTGAAGTGAATATAAATCATAAGAAAATCAATGAAAATGAAGTGAAGACAAACTTAAGATAATCTCATGAAATTTGAAGTGAATATAAGTCTTCGTAAACTGGTCAAAATCATGAAATAAGTCTTCGTAAATCGTGAAAATTGAAGTGAATATAAATCTTAAGATAACTGATAAAATTTAAGTGAATATAAATCTTAAGAAACCCGATAAATTGAAGGAAATATAAATCTTAAAAATATGATGAAATTTAAAATGAATATAAGTCTTCGTAAAAATCATGAAATTTAAAGTGAATATAAGTCTTAAAAACTTTGTGAAAATTTAAGTGAAGATAAATCTTAAGATAATGATGAAATTGAAGTGAATATAAGTCTCGTAAAAATCATGAAATTTAAGTGAATATAAGTCTTCAAAAACTGATGAAAATTGAAGGAATATAAATCTTAAGATAACTGATGAAATTGAAGTGAATATAAATCTTTAGAAAATCGAATGAAATTGAAGGAAATATAATTTTAAAAAAATCATGAAAATTAAAGTGAATATAAGTCTCTAAAATCAAGTGAAATTTAAAGTGAATAAAGTCTTCGTAAAATCATGAAAATTTAAGTGAATATAAATCTTAAGATAATCAATGAAATTTGAAGTGAATATAAGTCCTCGTAAAACTGTGAAATTTGAAGTGAATAAGTCTTCGTAAACCGTGAAAAAATTGAAGAAGATAACTTAAGATAATCGATGAAATTCAAGTGAATATAAACTCATGAAAACTGATGAAATTGAAGGAATATAAATCTTCAAAATCATGAAATTTAATATGAATATAAGTCTCGTAAAATCCAAATAAATTTAAGTGAATATAAGTCTTCGTAAAATCTAGTGAAAATTGAAGTGAAGGTATATCTTAAGATAATCATGAAATTGTGAATATATCTCTGTAAAATCAAGTGAAATTTAAATTGAATATAAGTCTCAAAATCAGTGAAAATCAAGTAAATATAAATCTTTAGATAACTGATGAAATTTGAAGTGAATGAAAGTCTTCAGAAAATCTAGTGAAAATTAAAGTGAACATAAATCTTAAGATAATTTGGTGATATTTGAAGTGAATATAAATCTTAAGAAAATCTGATGAAAATTGAAGTGAAGATAAATCTTAAGATAATCTCATGAAATTTGAAGTGAATATAAGTCTCGTAAAATCTAGTGAAATTTGAAGTGAATATAAGTCTCGTAAAATATGGTGAAAATTGAAGTGAACATAAATCTTAAGATAATTTGAAAAAATTTAAAGTGAATATAAATCATAAGAAAACCTGATAAAAGTTGAAGGAAATATAAATATTAAAAAGTATGATGAAATTTAAAATGAATATAAGTCTTCAAAACGTGAAATTTAAAGTGAATATAAGTCTTAAAAAAACCTTGTTAAAATTTAAGTGAAGATAATCTTAAGATAATCGATGAAATTGAAGTGAATATAAGTCTTCGTAACTGAGAAATTTTATGAATATAAGTCCTAAAATCATGAAAATGAAGAACATAAATCTTAGATAACTGAATTGAATATAATCTAGAAAATAAGATGAAATTGAAGAAATATAATTTTAAAAAACTGATGAAATTTGAAGTGAATATAAGTCTTCGTAAAATCAAGTGAAATTTGAAGTGAATATAAGTCTTCGTAAAAACTGGTGAAAATTTAAGTGAATTAATCTTAAGATAACTGATGAAATTTGAAGTGAATATAAGTCTTTAAAATCTGGTGAAATTTGAAGTGAATATAAGTCTTCGTAAAAACTGTGAAAATTGAAGTGAAGATAAATCTTAAGATAATCAAGAAATTGGAAGTGAATATAACCGAATGAAAATTGAAGGATCTATAATCTCAAAAAATCAATGAAATTTAATATGAATATAAGTCTCGTAAAAATCCGTGAAATTTGAAGTGAATATAAGTCTCGTAAAAATCCGTGAAAATTGAAGTGAATATAAGTCTTAAGATAACTGGATGAAATTTAAAGTGAATATAAATCATAAGAAAACCGATAAAATTGAAGGAAATATAAATCTTTAAAAGTATGATGAATTAAAATATAAGTCTTCTAAAATCAAGTGAAATGAAGTGAATATAAGTCTTAAAAAACTTGTTAAAATTTAAGTGAAGATAAATCTTAAGATAATCTGATGAAATTTGAAGTGAATATAAGTCTTCGTAAAACTGAGAAATTTGAAGTGAATATAAGTCTTCTAAAATCCGTGAAAATTGAAGTGAATATAAATCTTAAGATAATCTGATGAAATGAAGTGAATATAAATCTTTAGAAAATATGATGAAAATTGAAGGAAATATAATTTTAAAAAAATCAATGAAATTGAAGTGAATATAAGTCTTTAAATAAGTGAAATTTGAAGTGAATATAAGTCTTCGTAAAAATCGTGAAAATTTAAGTGAAGTTAATCTTAAGATAAGTCGAATGAAATTTGAAGTGAATATAAGTCTCGTAAAAATCTGTGAAATATGAAGAATATAAGTCTTCGTAAACTGGTGAAATTGAAGTGAAGATAAATCTCGAGATAACTGATGAAATTGAAGTGAATATAAATCTAATGAAAATCAATGAAAATTGAAGATCTATAAATCTTCAAGAAATCAATGAAATTTAAATGAATATAAGTCTTCGTAAAATCCATGAAATTTAAGTGAAATAAGTCTCGTAAAAATCTAATGAAATTGAAGTGAATATATCTTAAGATAACTGTGAAATTTGAAGTGAATATGTCTTCGTAAAATCAAGTGAAATTTAAAGTGAATATAAGTCTCCGTAACTGGTGAAAATGAAGTAAATATAAATCTTAGATAACTGAGAAATTTGAAGTGAATAAGTCTTCGAAAATCGTGAAAATTAAAGGAATATAAATCTTAAGATAATTTGGTGAAATTTGAAGTGAATATAAGTCTTAAGAAAATCCGATGAAAATTGAAGTGAATATAAATCTTAAGATAATCCATGAAATTGAAGTGAATATAAGTCTCGTAAAATCTAGTCAAAATTTGAAGTGAAATAAGTCTTCTAAAATATGGTGAAATTGAAGTGAATATAAATCTTAAGATAATCTGATAAAATTTAAAGTGAATATAATCTAAGAAAAACTGAAAATTGAAGAAAATATAAATCTTAAAAATATGATGAAATTTAAAATGAATATAAGTCTTCGTAAAATCAAGTGAAATTTGAAGTGAATATAAGTCTAAAAAACCTAATGAAATTTGAGTTAAGATAAATCATAAGATAACTATGAAATTTGAAGTGAATATAAGTCTCGTAAAAACTG
Organism: Vicia sativa; assembly: GCA_021764765.1. Classification (NCBI taxonomy): domain Eukaryota; kingdom Viridiplantae; phylum Streptophyta; class Magnoliopsida; order Fabales; family Fabaceae; genus Vicia; species Vicia sativa. The sequence continues at coordinate 4,170,826 of CM038796.1, read as the reverse complement.
ATGAAATTTAAGTGAATATAAGTCTTCGTAACCGTGAAAATTGAAGTGAATATAATCAAGATAACTGATGAAATTTGAAGTGAATATAAATCCAACATAATCAATGAAATCAAGTAAATATAATCTTAATGAAAATCGATGAAAATTGAAGGATCTATAAATCTAAAAAATTTGATGAAATTTAAATGAATATAAGTCTCGTAAAACTGGGTGAAATTTAAGTGAATATAAGTCTTCGAAAATCTAGAAAATTGAGTAATATAATCTTAAAATATGATGAAATTTGAAGTGAATATAAGTCTTCGTAAATCAAGTAAAATTTAAAGTGAATATAAGTCCCGTAAAACTGTGAAATTAAGTAAATATAAATCTTAGATAATCTGATGAAATTAAGTGAATAAAGTCTTCAAAACTGTGAAATTTAGTGAATATAAGTCTTCGAAAATCAAGTGAAATTTAAAGTGAATATAAGTCTCGAAACGTGAAAATTTAAGGAATTAATCTTAAGATAATCATGAAATTTGAAGTGAATATAATTCGTAAAATCCGTGAAATTTGAAGTGAATATAAGTCTCAAAACTGTGAAAATTGAAGGAAGATAAATCTTAGATAACTATGAAATTCGAAGTGAATATAAACTAATGAAAATCATGAAAATTGAAGGATCTATAAATCAAAAATCATGAATTTAATATGAATATGTCTTCGTAAAATCCAGTGAAATTTAAGTGAATATAAGTCTCTCGTAAAATCTATTGAAAAATGAAGTGAAGGTATATCTTAAGATAACTATGAAATTGAAGTGAATATGTTCTCGTAAAATCAAGTAAATTTAAAGTGAATATAAGTCTCCGTAAAACTGGTGAAAATCAAGTGAATATAAATCTTAGATAATCTGATAAAATTCATGAATGAAAGTCTTCGTAAAAACTGTGAAAATTAAAGATAATCTAAGATAATTTGGTGAAATTTAAGTGAATATAAATCTAAGAAAAATCATGAAATTGAAGTGAATATAAATCTTAATATAATCTCATGAAATTTGAAGTGAATATAAGTCTTCGTAAAACTGTCAAAATTGAAGTGAAATAAGTCTTCGAAAATCGTGAAAATGAAGTGAATATAATCTAAGATAACTGGATGAAATTTGAAGTGAATATAAATCATAAGAAACTCGATGAAAATTGAAGGAAATATAAATATTAAAAAAATATGATGAAATTTAAATGAATATAAGTCGTAAAAATCAAGTGAAATTTGAAGTGAATATAAGTCTTAAAAAACTTTGTGAAAATTTAAGGAAGATAAATCTTAAGATAATCAATGAAATTTGAAGTGAATATAAGTCTTCGTAAAACTGTGAAATTTAAGTGAATATAAGTCTTCGTAAAACTGTGAAAATTGAAGTGAATATAAATCTTAAGATAACTGAAGAAATTTGAAGTGAATATAAATCTTTAGAAAACTGATGAAAATTGAAGTGAATATAAATCTTAAGATAATCAATGAAAATTAAAGAATATAAGTCTCGTAAAATCAAGTGAAATTTGAAGTGAATAAAGTCTTCGTAAAACTGTGAAAATTTAAGTGAAGATAAATCTTAAGATAATCAATGAAATTTGAAGTGAATATAAGTCTTCGTAAAACCGTGAAATTGAAGAATATAAGTCTTCGTAAAACTGTGAAAATTGAAGTGAATATAAATCTTAAGATAATCATGAAATCAAGTGAATAACTGATGAAAATTAAGGATCTATAAATCTTCAAAAATCTGATGAAATTTAATATGAATATAAGTCTTCGTAAAAATCTGGTGAAATTTGAAGTGAATAAGTCTTCAAAACTAAAATTGAAGTGAATATAATCTTAAGATATCTGATAAAATTGAAGTGAATATAATCTCAAGAAAACCGATAAAGTTGAAGGAAATATAAATCTTTAAAAGTATGATGAAATTTAAAATGAATATAAGTCTCGTAAAATCAAGGAAGTGAATATGTCTTAAAAACCTTTTAAAATTTAAGTGAATATAAATCTTAAGATAACTGATGAAATTTGAAGTGAATATAAGTCTCGAAAAATCGAGAAATTTTAAGTGAATATAAGTCTCAAAAATCATGAAAATTGAAGTGAATATAAATCTTAAGATAATCGAAGAAATTGAAGTGAATATAAATCTTTAGAAAATATGATGAAAATTGAAGGAAATATAATTCTTAAAAAAAATCTGATGAATTTGTGAATATAAGTCTTCGTAAAATCGATGAAATTTGAAGTGAATATAAGTCTAAAAACTGGTGAAAATTTAAGTGAATTAAATCTTAAGATAATCATGAAATTTGAAGTGAATATAAGTCTCGTAAAATCTGGTGAAATTTGAAGTGAATATAAGTCTTCGAAAATCAGAAAATTGAAGTGAAGATAAATCTTAAGATAATCTGATGAAATTCGAAGTGAATATAAATCTAATGAAAATCTGATGAAAATTGAAGGATCTATAAATCTTCAAAAAATCTGATGAAATTTAATATGAATATAAGTCTTCAGAAAATCCAGTTAAATTTATAGTGAAAATAAGTCTTCAGAAAATCTAGTGAAAATTGAAGTGAAGGTATATCTTAAGATAATCTGATGAAATTTGAAGTGAATATGTGTCTTCAGAAAATCAAGTGAAATTTAAATTGAATATAAGTCTCCAGAAAATCTGGTGAAAATCGAAGTAAAGACAAATCTTTAGATAATCTGATAAAATTTGAAGTGAATGAAAGTCTTCAGAAAATCTAGTGAAAATTAAAGTGAACATAAATCTTAAGATAATTTGGTGATATTTGAAGTGAATATAAATCTTAAGAAAATCTGATGAAAATTGAAGTGAAGATAAATCTTAAGATAATCTCATGAAATTTGAAGTGAATATAAGTCTTCAGAAAATCTAGTCAAAATTTGAAGTGAAATAAGTCTTCAGAAAATATGGTGAAAATTGAAGTGAACATAAATCGTAAGATAATCTGATAAAATTTAAATTGAATATAAATCATAAGAAAACCTGATAAAAATTGAAGAAAATATAAGTATTAAAAAAGTATGATGAAATTTAAAATGAATATAAGTCTTCGTAAAATCATGAAATTTAAAGTGAATATAAGTCTTAAAAACTTGTGAAATTTAAGTGAATATAAATCTTAAGATAACTATGAAATTTGAAGTGAATATAAGTTCGTAAAACTGTGAAATTTGAAGTGAATAAAGTCTCTAAAATCCGTGAAAATTGAATTGAACATAAATCTTAAGATAATCTGATGAAATTTGAAGTGAAGATAAATCTTAACATAATCTGATGAAATTCGAAGTAAATATAAATCTAATGAAAATCTGATGAAAATTGAAGGATCTATAAATCTTAAAAAAATTTGATGAAATTTAATATGAATATAAGTCTTCAGAAAATCAAGTGAAATTTATAGTGAATATAAGTTTTCATAAAATCTAGTGAAAATTGAAGTGAAGATATATCTTAAGATAATATGATGAAATTTGAAGAATATAAGTCTCTAAAAATCAGAAATTTAAAGTGAATATAAGTCTTCGTAAAACTGGTGAAAATGAAGTAAATATAAATCTTTAGATAACTGATGAAATTGAAGTGAATAAAGTCTTCGAAAACTGGTGAAAATTAAAGTGAATATAAACTTAAGATAATTTATGAAATTTGAAGTGAATATAAATCTAAGAAAACTGATGAAAATTGAAGTGAATATAACTTAATATAATCTCATGAAATTTGAAGTGAATATAAGTTCTAAAATCAGTCAAAAATTGAAGTGAAATAAGTCTTCAAAACCGTGAAAATTGAAGAATATAAATCTTAAGATAATCTGATAAAATTTTAAGTGAATATAAATCATAAGAAAACCTGATAAAAATTGAAGGAAATATAAATATTAAAAAAATATGATGAAATTTAAAATGAATATAAGTCTTCAGAAAATCAAGTGAAATTTAAAGTGAATATAAGTCTTAAAAAAACTTTGTGAAAATTTAAGTGAAGATAAATCTTAAGATAACTGATGAAATTTGAAGTGAATATAAGTCTCGTAACCGTGAAATTTTAAGTGAATATAAGTCTCTTTAAAAACTGGTGAAAATTGAAGTGAATATAAATCTTAAGATAACTGATGAAATTTGAAGTGAATATAAATCTTAGAAAATCTGATGAAAATTAAGGAAATATAATCTCTTAAAAATCAATGAAAATTAAAGTGAATATAAGTCTTTAAAATCAAGTGAAATTTGAAGTGAATAAATGTCTCGTAAAACTATGAAAATTTAAGTGAATATAAATCTTAAGATAATCTAATGAAATTTGAAGTGAATATAAGTCTTCAGAAAATCTGATGAAATTTGAAGTGAATATAAGTCTTCAGAAAATCTGGTGAAAATTGAAGTGAACATAAATCTTAAGATAATCGATGAAATTGAAGTGAATATAAATCAATGAAAATGAAGGATTAGCTCAAAAATCAATGAAATTAATGAATATAAGTCTTCTAAAATCGTAAAAATTTGAAGTGAATAAGTCTTCGTAAATCTGGTGAAAATTGAAGTGAATATAACCTAAGATAACTGATAAAATTTGAAGTGAATATAAATCTAAGAAAACCGATAAAATTGAAGGAAATATAACTTAAAATATGATGAAATTTAAATGAATATGTCTCAAAACTGTGAAATTTAAAGTGAATATAAGTCTTAAAAAAACCTTTAAAATTTAAGTGAATATAAATCTTAAGATAATCCGATGAAATTTGAAGTGAATATAAGTCTTCGTAAAAACTGAGAAATTTGAAGTGAATATAAGTCTTCAAAAATCCGTGAAAATTGAAGGAATATAAATCTTAAGATAATCCGATGAAATTTGAAGTGAATATAAACTTAAAATATGATGAAATTGAAGGAAATATAATTCTTAAAAATCATGAAATTTAAAGTGAATATAAGTCTCGAAAATCAAGTGAAATTTAGTGAATATAAGTCTTCGAACTGTGAAAATTTAAGTGAATTAATCCAAGATAATCCATGAAATTTGAAGTGAATATAAGTCTTCGTAAAATCTGTGAAATATGAAGTGAATATAAGTCTCGTAAAATCTGGTGAAATTGAAGTGAATATAAATCTAAGATAATCATGAAATTCAAGTGAATATAAATCTAATGAAAATCATGAAAATTGAAGGAATATAAATCTTCAAAAATCTGATGAAATTTAAGTGAATATAAGTCTTCGTAAAATCCAGTAAATTTAAGGAATATAAGTCTTCGTAAAAATCTAGTGAAAATTAAGTGAATATAATCTTAAGATAATTTCAAGAAATTTGAAGTGAATATAAGTCTCGTAAAATCAAGTGAAATTTAAAGTGAATATAAGTCTCCAGAAATCTGTGAAAATCGAAGTAAATATAAATCTTTAGATAATCTGATGAAATTTGAAGTGAATAAAGTCTCGTAAAATCTAGTGAAAATTAAAGTGAATATAAATCTTAAGATAATTTGGTGAAATTTAGTGAATATAAACTAAGAAAACTGATGAAAATTGAAGTGAATATAATCTTAAGAAATCTCAATGAAATTTGAAGTGAATATAAGTCTCGTAAAATCTAGTGAAATTTGAAGTGAAATAAGTTCGTAAAATATGGTGAAAATTGAAGTGAATATAAATCTTAAGATAATTTGAAAAATTTAAAGTGAATATAAATATAAGAAAAACCATAAAAGTTGAAGGAAATATAAATCTTAAAAATATGATGAAATTTAAAATGAATATAAGTCTCAAAATCAATGAAATTTGAAGTGAATATAAGTCTTAAAAAACCTTGTGAAAATTTTATGAGTAAAGATAATCTTAAGATAACTGATGAAATTGAAGTGAATATAAGTCCGTAAAACTGGAGAAATTGTAAATATAAGTCTCGTAAAACTGTGAAAATTGAAGTGAATATAATCCAGATAATCAATGAAATTTGAAGTGAATATAAATCTTAGAAAACTATGAAAATTGAATAAATATAATTTTAAAAAATCAATGAAATTTAGTGAATATAAGTCTCTAAAAATCAAGAAATTAAAGAATATAAGTCTCTAAAATTTGGTGAAAATTTATGAAGTTAAATCTTAAGATAACTAATGAAATTTAAGAATATAAGTCTTAAAACTGTGAAATTTGAAGAATATAAGTCTTAAAACTGTGAAATAGTGAAAATATAAATCTTAAGATAATCTGATGAAATTCGAAGTGAATATAAATCTAATGAAAATCTGATGAAAATTGAAGGAACTATAAATCTTCAAAAAATCTGATGAAATTTAATATGAATATAAGTCTCGTAAAAATCAGTAAATTTAAGTGAATATAAGTCTTCGTAAAATCTATGAAAATCAGATTTGGTGAATATCTTAAGATAATCTGATGAAATTTGAAGTGAATATGTGTCTTCAGAAAATCAAGTGAAATTTAAATTGAATATAAGTCTCTAGAAAATCTGGTGAAAATCGAAGTAAAGACAAATCTTTAGATAATCTGATAAAATTTGAAGGAATAAAGTCTCTTAAAAACTGTGAAAATTAAAGTGAATATAAATCTTAAGATAATTTGGTAAATTTGAAGTGAATATAAATCTTAAGAAAATCTGATGAAATTTGAAGTGAATATAAATCTAAGATAATCTCAATGAAATTTGAAGAATATAAGTCTCGTAAATCTGTCAAAATTTGAAGTGAAATAAGTCTTCGTAAAATATGATGAAAATTAAGGAATATAAATCATAAGATAACTGATAAATTGAAGTGAATATAAATCTAAGAAAACTTGATAAAATTGAAGGAAATATAAATATTAAAAATATGATGAAATTTAAAATGAATATAAGTCTTCGTAAAATCAATGAAATTTAAAGAATATAAGTCTTAAAAAACTTGTGAAACTTTTAGTGAATATAAATCTAAGATAATCTGATGAAATTTGAAGTGAATATAAGTCTCGTAAATCTGAGAAATTTTAGAATATGTCTTCTAAAATCTTGAAAATTGAAGGAACATAAATCTAAGATAACTGAAATTTGAAGAATATAACTTGAAAATCAGAAAAAATCATAAAATATAATTTTAAAAAATCTGATGAAATTTAAAGTGAATATGTTCTAATCTATGAAATTTAAAGTGAATAAAATCGTAAACTGGTGAAAATTTAAGTGAATTAAATGTTAAGAAAATCAAGAAATTTGAAGTGAATATAAGTCTCGTAAAATCATGAAATTTGAAGTGAATATAAGTCTCGTAAAAATCCGTGAAAATTGAAGTGAATATAAATCTTAAGATAATCTGATGAAATTCAAGTGAATATAAATCTAATGAAAATCAATGAAAATTGAAGGAATATAAATCTTCAAAAATCTGATGAAATTTAAATGAATAAGTCTTCAAAATCCAGTGAAATTTAAGTGAATATAAGTCTTCTAAATCTAGTGAAAATTGAAGTAAAGGTATATCTTAAGATAACTGATGAAATTTGAAGTGAATATAAGTCTCTAAATCAAGTGAAATTTAAATGAATATGTTCCAGTAAACTGGTGAAATCATAAAGATAAATCTTTAGATAATTTGATGAAATTTGAAGTGAATGAAACTTCGTAAAATCTGTGAAAATTAAATTGAATATAAATCTTAAGATAATTTTATGAAATTTGAAGTGAATATAAATCTTAAGAAAATCGATGAAAATTTATGAATATAAATCTTAAGATAATCTAATGAAATTTGAAGGAATATAAGTCTCGAAAATCCGTGAAAATTTGAAGTGAAGTCTTCAAAAATATGGTGAAATGAAGTGAATATAATCTAAGATAACTGATGAAATTTAAAGTGAATATAAATCATAAGAAAATCTATAAAATTGAAGGAATATAAATCTTAAAAAGTATGATGAAATTAAATGAATATAAGTCTCGTAAAATCAAGAAATTTAAAGTGAATATAAGTTCTTAAAAACCTTGTGAAAATTTTAAAGAATATAAATTCAGATAATCCGATGAAATTTGAAGTAAATATAAGACTCGAGAAAACTGAGAATTTTTGGTGAATATAAGTCTCGAAAAACTGTGAAAATGAAGGAATATAAATCTTAAGATAATCAATGAAATTTGAAGTGAATATAAATCTTTGAAAATCTGATGAAAATTTAAGTAACTATAATTCTAAAAATCATGGAATTTAAAGGAATATAAGTTCTAAAAATCAAGTGAAATTTAAAGTGAATATAAATCTTCGTAAAATCCGTGAAAATTTAAGTGAAGTTAATCTAAAATAACTGATGAAATTGAAGGAATATAAGCTTCGTAAAATCTAGTGAAATTGAAGTGAATATAAGTCTCTTTAAAATCGGTAAAATTGAAGAATATAAATCTTAAGATAATATGATGAAATTGAGTGATATAAATCTAATGAAAATCTCATGAAATTGAAGGAATATAAATCTTAAAATCATGAAATTTAAGTGAATATAAGTTTCGTAAAATAAAGTGAAATTTAAGTGAATATAAGTCTTCAAAATCCAGTGAAATGAAGGAATATATATCTTAAGATAACTGAATGAAATTTGAAGTGAATTTGTCTCAGAAAATCATGAAATTTGAATTGAATAAACCGAAAACTGGGGAAACTGAAAGACTAATCTTTAGATAATCCAAGAAATTGAAGGAATGAAAGTTTTCAAAAACTGTGAAAATTAAAGTGAATATAAATCTTAAGATAATTTGGTGAAATTTTAAGTGAATATAACCTTCAAAATTTGATGAAAATTAAGATAATCTTAAGATAATCTTATGAAAACAAGAATATAGTTCTAAAATTTGACCAAAATTTGAAGTAAAATAAGTCCGTAAAATCGTGAAATTGAAGGAATATAAACTAAGATAATCCATAAATTTAAAGGAATAAATCTTAAGAAAATCATGAAATTGAAGGAAATATAACATAAAATATGATGAAATTGAAATATAAGTCTCAAAATCAATGGAAAGGAATATAAGTCTTCAAAACTTGTGAAAATTGTTAGATAATCTAAGAACTGAAATTGAAGTGAATATATCTTCAAAAACTATGAAATTTAAGTAAATATAAGTCAAAGAAATTGAAGGAATATAAATCAGAAAATCAGTGAATATAAATTTTAGAAAATCACAAATTGAAGAAATAATTTATAAACCAATGAAATTTAAAGTGAAAATTAAGAAATTAAATTGAATATAAGTCTGAAAATTTGGTAAATTTAAGAAGATAAATCTTATGATAAAATTGAAGTGAATATAATCTTAAGAAAACCGTGAAAATTGAAGGAATATAATCTTAAATATATGATGAAATTTGAAGTGAATATAAGTCTAAAATCAAGTAATTTGAAGTGAATATAAGTCTCAGAAAATCATGAAAATTAGTGAAGATGAATCTAAAAAGATAATTTATGAAATTTAATGTATAAGTTCTCGAAAACTGGTGAAATTTTTGATGAATATAACTCGTAAAATCAAATGAAATTAGAAATATATATCTAGATAATCTGTGAAATTTAATGAATATAAGTCTCGTAATCTGTGAAAATTAAAAGAATATAAATCTAAGATAATCGGTGAAATTGAAGTGAATATAAGTCTTTAAAAACTGATGAAATTTGAAGTGAATATAAGTGTTCAGAAAATCTGGTGAAAATTGAAGTGAACATAAATCTTAAGATAATCTCATAAAATTTTAAGTGAAGATAAATCTTAAGAGAACCTTATAAAAATTGAAAGATAGATAAATATTAAAAACAATCTAATGAAATTTAAAGTGAATATAAGTCTTCAGAAAATCAAGTGAAATTTAAAGTGAATATAAGTCTTAGAAAACGGTGAAAATCAAAAGATAAAATCTTTGTATAACTGAAACTAGTGAATAGTCCCCAAAACTGGGTGGAAATTAAAACTTAAGATAATCTGATGAAATCAAAAGTGAATATATATCTTTAGAAAATCTGATGAAAATTGAAGGAAATATGAATATTAAAAAATCCTAATAAAATTTAAAGTGAATATAATCTTCAGAAAATTAAGTGAAATATAAAGTGAATATAAGTCTTCAGAAAATCTGGTGAAAATTGAAGTGAACATAAATCTTAAGATAATTTGGTGAAATTTGAAGTGAATATAATCTTCATAAAATCTGTGAATTTGAAGGAATATAAGTCTTCGTAAAATTTATGAAAATCAAGGAACATAAATCTTAAGATAACAATGAAATTTGAAGTGAATATAAATCTTAAGAAAATCATGAAAATTAAGGAATATAAATTTAAAATAACTGATGAAATTTAAAGTGAATATAAGTCTTTAGAAAATCAAGTGAATTATAGTGAATATAAGTCTTAGAAAACTGTAAAATTAAGTGAATATAAATCTAAGATAGTCTGAAATTTGGGTGAATATAAGTCTTTAGATAATCAATGAAATTTGAAGTGAATATAAGTCAAAGAAAATCGTGAAAATTTAAGCGAAGATAAATCTGGTGAAATATGAAGTGAATATAAATCTTAAGAAAATATGAGGAAAATTGAATAAAATATATATCTTAAAAAAATCATGATGAATTTAAAGTATATAATTCTTCGTAAAAATCAAGTGAAATTTAAAGTGAATATAAGTCTTCGTAAACCGTGAAAATTAAAGTGAACATAAATCTAAGATAATCCGTGAAATTTGGGTAATATAAGTCTTCGTAAAACTGTGAAATTTAAGTGAATATAAGTCTTTAGAAAATCTTGTGAAAATTTAAGTGAACATAAATTTTTAGATAATCTCATAAAATTTGAAGTGAATATAAATTTTAAGAAAACTGTGTGAAATTAATGAATATAAATCATAACATAACTGTGAAATTTGAAGTGAATATAACCAAGAAAATCAAGGAAAATTGAAGGAATATAAATCTTAAAAAAAAAAAAATGAATTTTAAAGTGAATATGTTTTAGAAAATCTAGAATTTGAAGTGAATATAAGTCTTCAAAAACTGCAAAATTGAAGTAAATATAAATCTTAAGATAATCATGAAATTTGAAGTGAATATAAGTCTCGAAAATCCGTGAAATTTTAAAGTTAATATTAGTCTTAGAAAATTTGTGAATTGAAGTGAATATAAGTTCGTAATCTGATGAAATTTGAAGTGAATATAAGTCTTCGTAAAAACTGTGAAATTTGAAGTGAATATAAGTCTCAAAACTGAAAATTTTAGTGAATATAACTAAGATAATCTAATGAAAATTTGAAGTGAATATAAATCTAAGAAAAATCTGATAAAAATTAAAGGAATATTTAAGAAAATGATGAAATTTAAGTGAATATAAGTCCTAGAAAATCAAGAATATTAAAGGAATTTAAGTAAAGGTAAATCTTGATGTCGATGAAATTTGAAGTGAATAATTCTTCGTAAAAATCAATGAAATTTGAAGTGAATATAAGTCTTCGAAAACTGATGAAATTTAAAGTGAATATAAGTCTCAAAAATCTAGTGAATTTGAAGTGAATATAAGTCTCAAGTAAAACTGATAAAATTGAAGTGAAATATAAATACAAATCCGTGAAATGAAGGAAATATAATCTTAAAAATGTGATGAAATTTGAAGTGAATATAAGTCTCCGTGAAAATCAATGAAATTTAAAGGAAATAAAAGTCTCAGAAAATCGGTGAAAACTTATGTTAAATCTAAGATTATCCGTTGAAATTTGAAGTGAATATAACTAAGATAACTGATGAAATTTGAAGTGAATATAAGTCTTCAAAACTGTGAAATTTGAAGTGAATATAAGTCTCAAAAAACTGTGAAAATTGAAGGAATATAAATCTTAAGATAACTGGATGAAATTTGAAGTGAATATAAGTCTCGTAAAATCTGATGAAAATCGAAGGAAATATAAATCTTAAAAACATCTGATGAAATTTAAAGTGAATATAAGTCTTTAGAAAATTAAGTAAGATTTAAAGTGAATATAAGTCTTTAGAAAATCACCGGAAATTGAAGTGAATATAATCTAAGAATCTGATGAAATTGAAGTGAATATAAGTCTTCAAAATCTTGTGAATGAAGTCAAATAAGTCTCAGAAAACGTGAAAATCAGTGAACATAAATCTTAAGATAATTTGATGAAATTTGAAGTGAATATAAATCATAAGAAAATATGGCGAAAATTGAAGGAAATATCAATATTAAAAAAATCTGATGAAATTTAAAATGAATATAGTCTAATGAAAATAAGGTGAAATTTAAAGTGAATATAAGTTTTCAGAAAATCTGGTGAAAATTGAAGTGAAGATAAATCTTAAGATAACTGAATGAAATTTGAAATGAATATAAGTCTTAAGAAAATCTGGTGAAATTTGAAGTGAATATAAGTCTTCGTAAAACCGTGAAAATTGAAGTGAATATAAATCTAAGATAACTGATGAAATTTGAAGTGAATATAAGTCTTCGTAAAACTGTGAAATTTGAAGGAATATAAGTCTTCGTAAAACTCTTGAAAATTGAAGGAATATAAATCTTAAGATAATCTGATGAAATTGAAGTGAATATAAGTCTTAGAAAATCTAGTGAAGTTTAAAGTGAATATAAGTCTCGTAAAATCCTGAAAATTTGTGAATATAAATCTTAAGATAACCTGATGAATTTGAAGTGAATATATGTCTTCAGAAAATATGGTGATATTTTAAGTGAATATAAGTCTTCAGAAAATCAAGTGAAAATTGATGTGAACATAAATATTAAGATAATCTGATGAAATTTAAAGTGAAAATAAATCTTAGGAAAATGTGATGAAAATTTAAGGAAATATAAATCTTAAAAAAATATGATGAAATTTAAAATGAATATAAGTCTTCAGAAAATCAAGTGAAATTTAAAGTGAATAAATGTCTTCAGAAAATCTGGTGAAAATTGAAGTGAAGATAAATCTTAAAATAATCTGATGAAAATTGAAGTGAATATAAGTCTTCAAAAAATCTAGTAAAAATTAAATCATAAGATAATCTGATAAAATTTGAAGTGAATATAAATCTTAAGAAAATATGATGAAAATTGAAGGAAATATGAATATTAAAAAATATTATGAAATTTAAAGTGAATATAAGTCTTTAGAAAATTAAGTGAGATTTAAAATGAATATAAATCTTCAGAAAATCTGGTGAAAATTGAAGTGAAGATAAATCTTAAAATAATCCATGAAATTGAAGTGAATATAAGTCTTAGAAAATCCGAAAGAAGTGAATATAAGTCTTCGTAAAACTGTGAAATTTGAAGAAAATATAAAGTCTTAAGATAATCTGGTGAAAATTGAAGGAAATATAAATCTTAAAAAAATGTGATGAAATTTAAAGTGAATATAAGTTTCAGAAAATCTGGTGAAAATTGAAGTGAAGATAAATCTTAAGATAATCTGATGAAATTTGATGTGAATATAAGTCTTTAGAAAATTTGGGGAAATTTGAAGTGCATATAAGTCTTTAGAATATCTGGTGAAATTTGTAGTGAATATAACTCTTCAGAAAATCTAGTTAAAATTAAAGTGAACATAAATCTTAAGATACTTTGGTGAAATTTGAAGTGAATAAAAATCTTAAGAAAATGTGATGAAAATTGAAGGAAATATATATCTTAAAAAAATGTGATGAATTTAAAGTGAATATAAGTCTTCAGGAAATCAAGTGAAATTTAAAGTGAATATAAATCTTCAGAAAATCTAGTGAAAATTTAAGTGAAGATAAATCCTAAGATAATCTAATGAAATTTGAAGTGAATATAACCAAAAACTGTGAAATTTGAAGTGAATATAAGTCTTCGTAAAACTGTGAAAATTGAAGGAATAAATCTTAAGATAATCTGATGAAATTTGAAGTGAATATAAATCTTAAGAAAATATGATGAAAATTGAAGGAAATATAAATATTAAAAAAATCTGATTAAATTTAAAGTGAATATAGTCTTCTGAAAATAAGGTGAAATTTAAAGTGAATATAACTTTTCGGAAAATCTGGTGAAAATTGAAGGGAAGATAAATCTTAAGATAATCAAATGAATTTCGAAGTGAATATAAGTCTTTAGAAAATCTGGTGAAATTTGAAGTGAATATAAGTCTTCAGAAAATATGGTGAAAATTGAAGTGAACATAAATCTTAAGATAAACTGATGAAATTTGAAGTGAATATAAATCTTAAGAAAACCTGATGAAAATTGAAGGAAATATAAATCTTAAAAAAATATTATGAAATTTAAAGTGAATGTAAGTCTTCAGAAAATCAAGTGAAATTTAAAGTAAATATTAGTCTTCAGAAATTCTCGTGAAAATAAAAGTGAAGATAAATCTTAAGATAATCCGATGAAATTTGAAGTGAATATAAGTCTTCAAAAAATCACGTGAACATTGAAATGAACATAATCTTAAGATAATCTGGTGAAATTTGAATTGAATATAAATCTTTAAAAAATCTAATGAAATTAGAAGTGAATATAAGTCTTCAAAAAATATGGTGAAATTTGAAGTGAATATAAGTCTTTAGTAAATCTTGTGAAAATTGAAGTGAAGATAAATCTTAAGAAAATCTGATAAAATTTGAAGTGAAATAAGTTTTCAGAAAATCTGGTGAAATTTGAAGTGAATATAATTCTTCACAAATCTAGTGAAAATTGATGTGAACATAAATCTTATGAAAATATGATGAAATATGCAGTGAATATGAATGTTAAGAAAATCTCATGAAAATTGAAGGAAATATAATATTAAAAAAATTTGAGGATATTTAAAGTTAATATGAGTCTTCAGAAAATCAAGTTTAATTTAATGTGAATATAAGTCTTCAGAAAATTTGGTGAAAATTGAATTGAGATAAATCTTAAGATAATCTGTTGAAATTTGAAGTGAATATAAGTCTTCGTAAAACTGTGAAATTGAAGTGAATAAGTCTTCTAAAATCTTGTGAAAATTGAAGTTAATATAAATCTTAAGATAATCTGATGAAATTTGAAGTGAATATAGGTCTTCAGAAAATCTGGTGAAATTTAAATTGAATATAAGTCTTCAGATAATCAAGTGAAATTTAATGTGAATACAAGTGAATATAAGTCTCAGAAAATCTGATGAAAACTGAAGTGAACATAAATCTTAAGATAATCTGATGTAATTTGAAGTGAATATAAATCTTAAGTAAATTTGATGAAAATTAAAGGAAATATCAATCTTTAGAAAATCTGATAAAATTTAAAGTGAATAGAAGTCTTCAGAAAATCTGGAGAAAATTGAAGTGAAGATAAATCTAAGATAATCTGATGAACTTGAAGTTAATACAAAGTCTCCAGAAAATCTGGTGAAATTTTAAGTGAATATAAGTCTTCAGAAAATTAAGTAAAGATAAATCTTTAGATTATCTGATGAAAATTGAAGTGAACATAAATCTTAAGATAATATGATGAAAATTGAAGTGAATAAATCTTAAGAAAACCTGATATAAAATGAAGGAAATATAAATATTAAAAAAATCTGATGAAATTTTAGTTGAATATAAGTCTTTAGAAAATCAAGGGAAAATTGAAGTGAAGATAATCTAGTGAAAATTTAAAATTTGAAGTAAATATAAGTCTTTAGAAAATCTAGTGAAAATTGAAGTGAAGATAAATCTTTAGTTAATCTGATAAAATTTGAAGTTAATATAAGTCTTCAGAAAATCTGGTGAAAATTCCAGTGAACATAAATCTTAAGATAATATGATGATAATTGGAGGAAATATAAATCTTAAAATAATTTGATGAAATTTTAAGTGAATTTAAGTCTTCAGAAAATCAAGTGAAATTTAAAGTGAATAAAAGTCTCGTAAAACCCATGAAATGAAGTGAATATAAACTTAAGATAATCAATGAAATTAAGTGAATATAAGTCTTCAAAAATTATGGTGAAAAATTAAATCTTAAGAAAACTGGATGAAATTTGAAGTGAATATAAATCTTAAGAAAATTTGATGAAAATTGGGGTAATATGTCTTAAAAATCATGAAATTTAAGGAATATAAGTCCTAAAATCTCGTGAAAATTGAAGTGAATATAAACTTAAGATAATCTGATGAAATTTGAAGTGAATATAAGTCTTCGTAAATCGATGAAATTTGAAGTGAATATAAGTCTCGTAAAACTGTGAAAATTGAAGGAATATAAACTAAGATAATCATGAAATTTGAAGTGAATATAAGTCTCGTAAAATCTGTGAAATTTGAAGTGAATATAAGTCTTCGAAAATCTTGAAAATTGAAGTGAATATAAATCTTAAGATAACTGATGAAATTTGAAATATGTCAATAGAAAATCTTGTGAAATTAAATGAATATAAGTCTTCGTAAAATCATGAAAATTGAAGTGAATATAAATCTTAAGATAATCCGATGAATTTAAGTGAATATAAGTCTTCGTAAGATATGATGAAATTTTAAGTGAATATAACTTTAAACTAAGTGAAATTGAAGTGAATAAAGTCTTTAAAATCTGGTGAAAATTGAAGTGAATATAAAGTAGATAACTGGCTGAAAATGAAGTGAATATAAGTCTTCAAAAATGGTAAAAAATTAAATCATAAGATAACTGATAAAATTTGAAGTGAATATAAGTCTTAAGAAAACTGATGAAATGAAGGAAATATGTCTTAAAAAATATTATGAAATTTGAAGTGAATATAAGTCCAGAAAATTAAATGAAATTTAAATGAATATAAGTCTCTAAAACTGGATGAAAATTGAAGTGAATATAATCTAAAATAACCATGAAATTTGAAGTGAATATAAGTCTAGAAAACTGTGAAATTTTATGAAGCTTCGTAAAATCCGTGAAATTTAAGTGAATATAAATCTTAAGAAACTGTGAAATTGAAGGAATATAAATCTTAAAAAAATGATGAAATTTGAAGTGAATATAAGTTTCGTAAAACTGGTGAAATTGAAGTGAATATAAATCTAAGATAACTGATGAAATTTGAAGTGAATATAAGTCTTTGAAAATTTGAGGAAATTTTGTGAATATAAGTCTCTTAGAATATCCGTGAAATTAAGTGAATAATTCTTCGTAAAATTTAGTGAAATTAGTGAACAATATAAAATTCAAGAAATTGGTGAAAATTGAAGTGAACATATATCTTAAGATAATCGATGAAATTTAGTGAATATAAGTCTTCCAAAATCCTATTAAATTCAAAGGAAGTAGAAATTAAAAACATATGAATAAATTTGAAGTGAATATAAGTCTTAGAAAATCTAGTGAAAATTAGGAATATAAGTCTCGTAAAATTTGATGAAATTTGAATGAATATAAGTGTCTGTAAAATTGATGAAATGAAGTTAATATATGTTTAGAAAATCTAGCGAAATTGAAGTGAATATAAGTCTCGTAAAATCGGATGAAAATTGAAGTGAATATAAATCTTAAGATAATCTATGAAATTTGAAGTGAATATGTCTTCGTAAAATATGTTGAAATTTGAAGTGAATATGTCTTCGATAATCCGTTAAAATTGAAGTGAATATAAACTTAAGATAACTGATGAAATTTGAAGTGAATATAAGTCTTCAAAAAATTAGGTGAAATTTAAAGTGAATATAAGCTCGTAAAATCTAATGAAATTGGAAGGAATAGTCTTCAAAATCTAGTGAAAATTGAAGTGAATATAAGTCTTAGAAAACTGTAAATTTGAAGTGAATATAAGTCTCAAAACTGGTGTAAATGTGAACAATAAATCTTTGATAACTATGAAATTTGAAGTGAATAAATCTAAAAATATGATGAAAATTGAAGGAAATAAATTTTAAAAAATTTGATGAAATTAAAGTGAATATAATCTAGAAAATCAAGTGAATTAAAGGAATATAAGTTTAAAAACTGTGAATATTGAAGAAGATAAATCTAAGATAATTTGAAGAAATTTGAAAGAATATAAGCTCTAGAAAACGATGAAATTTGAAGTGAATATAAGTCTCTAAAATTTGGTGAAATTGAAGTGAATATAATCTTAAGATAATCATGAAATTTAAGTGAATATAATCTTAAAAATCAATGAAAATGAAGGAAATATAAATCTTAAAAAATCATATGAAATTTGAAGTGAATATAAGTTTTCAGAAAATCTGATGAAATTTGAAGTGAATGTAAGTCTTCAGATAATCTAGTGAATATTTAGGTGAACATAAATCTTAAATTAATCTAATGAAATTGGAAGTGAATTTAAATCTTAAGAAAATATGATGAAAATTGAAGTGAAATATAAATTCAAAAATCTTATGAAATTTAAAAGAATATAAGTCTTAGAAAAATCAAGAAATTAAAGGGAATATAAGTTCAAAATCTGTGAAAATTGAATTGAAGCTTAATCTTAAGATAATCCAATGAAATTTGAATTGAATATAGGTCCTCAGAAAATCTGGTGAAATTTAAAGTGAAGATAAGTCTCAAGAAATCTGTTGAAACTTGAAATGAATATAAGTCTCCAAAAAATCTAGTGAAAAGTGAAGTGAACATAAATCTTAAGTTAATCTGGTGAAATTTGAAGTGAATAAAAATCTTAAGAAAATTTGATGAAATTTGAAGGAAATATAAATCTTAAAAAAATCTAATGAAAATTAATGTGAATAAAAGCCTTCAGAAAATCTGGTGAAATTTGAAGTGAATATAAGTCTTCAAAACTGTGAAATTGAAGTGAATATAAATCTTAATATAATCTGATGAAATTTGAAGTAAATAAGTTTTCGTATAACTGCAAATTTGAAGTGAATATAATCTTCTAAAATCAATGAAATTTAAAGTGAATAAGTCCCTGAAAATCTTGGAAAATTGAAGTGAATATAAACTTTAAGAAAATCATGAAATTTGAAGTCAATATAAGTCTTTAGAAAATCTGGTGAAATTTAAAGTGAATATAAATCTTAAGAAAATCAGATTAAAATTGAAAGATATATAAATTTTAAAAAAACTCTTATGAATTCTGAAGTGAATATAAGTTTTCTGAACATCTGATGAAATTTTAAGTGAATATAAATGTTCAGAAAATTTGGTGAAAATTGAAGGAAATATAAATATTAAAAAAATCTGATGAAATTTAAAGTGAATATAAGTCTGAAAATCAAGTGAAATTTAAAGTGAATACAAGTCTTCAAAAAATATGAAAATTTAAGTGAAGATAAATCTTAAGAAAATCTGATGAAATTTGAAGTGAATATAAGTCTTTAGAAAATCTGGTGAAATTTGAAGTGAATATAAATCTTAAGAAAATCAGATGAAAATTGAAAGATATATAAATTTTAAAAACTCTTATGAACTTTGAAGTGAATATATAAGTCTTCGTAAAACTGGAATGAAATTTAAGTGAATATAAATTCGTAAAACTGGTGAAAAAATCGCTGAATATAAGTCTTAACATAATCTGATGAAATTTGAAGTGAATATAACTCTTAAGATAATCCTATTAAATTTGAAGGAAGTAGAAATCTTAAAAACATATGATTAAATTTGAAATGATTATAAGTCTTTAGAAAATCTTGTGAAAATTGATGTGAAAATAAGTCTTCAGAAAATTTGATGAAATTTGAAGTGAATATAAGTGTTCAGAAAATTTGATGAAATTTGAAG
>CM038796.1:4115506-4151004 GCA_021764765.1 Vicia sativa | reverse complement strand
CTCTATGCATTGGGCTATAACCAATTTGTTTGGTGATGCTTTACTGAATATGATGCTTTTGATTTCCAAATTATACCTCCTTTATGTAACCAACAACGGAAGTTGTGATTTACAATGGAGGTAACGATAGCCGATGAGAAGGAACTTTCGGTTCTGAGCTTTTGAAACAAATTGACCTTCTGATTCCTCACATACCCTCATTTGATGAGTCGAGAAAGTATAATTTCATGTTTCGTATAAAATTATTCAGTTGCTATTTAAATTATATCTCTTTCCATTGTTTCTGAATGACAATGCAGACAGCACTGTGTGGAAGTGAAGAAGAAGGCCGAATGAAGAAATTCGAGAGGAAGCCGGGGGAGCTTCTGACGTTAGGATAAATTAATACATTTGTACTTATAATAAAAATTAGAATATTATGTAATAACAGACAAAGTTTAAAATTAATAAATTCCAATTACTCTTGTAAAAAATGTATTCATATAAAACTTAAATATTTTTTATCATATCAATTTGATATAAGAAAAGTATTCAATTCGAACTATAATTCCGATTTCTCTTGAGAAATTTGTATTCTAAACTTATTTTGTAATATCAACTTTATAAAAGCTCAATTTGAATTACAATTCAATCTCTTGTTATTGACAAGATTCTTAGTAATGCTTCCCATACAAACAAAACCAAATTCCACAAAAGGTGGTACTCTTCCTTTTTGTGTATTTTTTCGAAGCATCAATAATTATCTTTGGCTACATTGACTTTATAGATTAATGGTATCTACCACCGAACAAGAAAAAGGAATAATTTCTTTAAAATTTAAATTCTCAAATGACTATTTTGAATTCGGGTTCTAAAATAAATAATCCTTTCATTATAATTCAAACAACCCTTTTAATGGCGAGAACAATTAGAAGTTATTGAAACCTACTGAATAAAATGAATGGGTTACAACTTTTCCATAAAACATTCCCATTAATTCCTCGAAATCATAATCAACAGATACATTTTTTTGAAAATGATAGGATGAAACGGAGGGAAATTTTGTGATGCGACAATACCAATTGCAAGTTGCGGGATCGAACCTAATACGCCATACCAAGTTAGAACCAGAGACCTACAGACCAACTTTATCGGTTCTTATGTCATATATAAGATTTCGCAATGTTAAATTAAGTGAGTGGGTGAGTCACTAACTTAGTTATTCCTTATTTATAATTTAGATCATTCCCTTATATTCATCGACTCTCGTAGTTTATGCTTAAGACGATGCCCATTGCTAAATAAACTACTTGGGGTTACTTTAAAACTAAAGCCTTAGGTTTTGGTAATAATAGGTACTCAAATCGGTCTTGCATACTCGGGGTTTTAAAGTGTCAAGACAGTAATAATTTTGTTTAATTTTACTCAAGCTCTAACATTTCTTAAAATGAGCAACCTTCATATCTTGAGTGGCAGTTATGCATCTAGCCAATGAATTTTTTATTTATGGCTCAGAGGAAATGGAGAAAATGGAGGAAGTCGAATAAAAATGAAAATTTTGCATATAAGACCTAATGGTACATAAATATTTATTTAATGAAAATTTGCAATAAATGAAAACTACTTAAGCGGAAAATAGAAAGGGCTTCCCACAAACCAAACATTGTCCTCAATGTTTTGATAAGGTGGAAAATGAAAGATAGAACACTGTGTAGATACTCTGCGGCAAAATCCTCTTTGATCCTCCTCCATTGTTCATGTCCCGCTGGCCATTTTTGCTTGACTACAAAATTTTGAGATAACTTTATTTGTTGAAACATCTCATTTTCGAGCACTTTATCATGTTGTTACGTTGTAAAAGTACTCATCATAGAGTGTCACCACGATGGCGATGTAACATCTCGATTTTAATAGCTAATTATTAATTATTATTATTATATATTTATATTATGTGATAATTAATTTAATTGGGTATTTTAATTTAAATGTGAATTATTTGAATATGTGTTATTTAAATAATTGTATTTTATAAGTAGAATAGTGGTTATTTAGTATAGACCTATTTATGATAAAGTAATAAAGTTGTTAAGTATTGAGCCCAATAAGAATCCTAGTTAGTAAAGAGAATCCTAGTTAGTAAGGGTTAGAGATGAAATCATAATTGTCATTTGGTGAAAGAAGCGAAAGAGGAAAGAAGAAGAATGGAGAAAGAGGAAAAGTGAAAAGAAACTCTAGAAGAGGAATCTTCAAGAGGTAAGGGAGAATCCATGTTGTTTGATTGTATATTGTGATTATTAGTAAAGGAGAATCTATGCTATTGTTTTAATGAGATCTTTGTAACACGGTGGGAGAACTGACTTGTTTGTTTTGCGTTTATCGCAAATGTTACGGATAACAAGAGTCTCCACCGACTTTTCTTTTATCCAATGAAGGAAGGTGAAAATAACAGGAAAAGACCTTCGTTAGATTACGAGTAAAGGTATTTATGAAAAGGAAGGTATTAACACTTTTTCCATCCGTAGTTATCTACGGGCTCTTAATGCTAAGCTCACTTTAATTTATGTGTGTGTGCTTTGGAAAAGTATTTTGAAAGACATTTCACTTTGTGTAACACGGTGGAAGAAGCTGACTTGTTTGTTTTACGTTTTACCACAATGTTGGATGCAAAAGTCCCACCGACTTTTCTTTATCCAATAAAGGGAGGTGAAAAGAACAGGAAAAAGACCCGTTAGATTCGAGTAAGGGAGGTAGTTGTGAAAAGGGAAGATATTAGCACCTTTTCCATCCGTAGTTATCTGAGGATCTTAATTGCTTAGCTCACTTTAATTTATTTTGTGTGTGCTTTGGAAAAGTATTTTGAAAGACATTTCACTTTGACTTCATAATGATTCTCGTTGGAATGTATACGAAGTGTTCAAAATGTTTTAACTTTGTAATGATTCGTTGGAATGTATACAAAGTGTTTGAAAAGTTTTTGAAAAGTGTGAGGTGTGAAAAGTAATTTTTATTTGATTGGAGCAAGCAATAGAGTCTTATTACCTACTCAGACTGGTCATTTCTTGTTATTTTTCCTTCTCCTTTAGAATAAGGCTATCCATACCATTAGTTGGTAGGTAAATCTAGCCGTTGGATGTGAAGGGACAATCGTAGAGTCATCGTATGGTCATTGAGGCAACATTGTAGGAATACCTTAGCAATTCAAAGGGACGATCATCACTTATTCATAGGAAACAATCGAGGGACGAGATCATATATTCGTAGGCAACATCGAGAGTCATCGAGGGACTGTGATTTTTATATCGAAAGGGACTATGATGATGTTATTAAGTAGCGTCTTTGCTAATGGTACCCCTACGTTAGGGACATGACCATTGTATTCGAAGGCAACAAAAGGATACCCTAAGGGTGCATGTGTGAGAGTGTGCTTGATTCAAATATTATTAGTCTTGAATTAGGGTGATCTAAAATGGATTTTTATCTTTCCATACACACCCTAGTTACTATACAATTAAGTAGTTTAATATTCGCAGGGAAATAAAGTGTGGAAAGTAAATGTCCTACGCTATTACATGGATTCTAGGCAGTTACATAATTGAGGTGCGGAAAGTAAATTGCGAGAAAAGTAAATCTACGATATTACAAAAATAAACTTTGCGACCTATACATCGATTTCTAGAATTTAAATGCGAAATAAAGTAAATAAATCGAAAAAAATGTCTAAGGATAAGAAAGAATATCTAAACCCTAATTGTAAAAGAAAAATCTTTTTGATATTTTTTTGAAATCGATTTTAGTTAATAAAACCTAATTTCTAAGTTAATTATTAATTAATTGTGAAAAATAATTTAAATCATGAGAAAAATAAATTATTTTTATGTCAAAAATTAATTAAATGCTTAATTAACCTAAATCTGAAATTATTTTATTTTTGTGATTTTTGAAAATGTTTGAATTAATTTTGAAAGAAAATGAAATTAAGTTAGAAAAATCAAAGAAATTGGAAAAAAGTTAGAAAATTGGAAAAAATGGTCCCTAGGAGGATCGAACCCAAGACCATAGGGTTACCAACTCAAACGCCTTGCCATCTGAACCAGGTGACTTAGTTGTCTTTGAAACACAACCATTAGATCATAAGTATCAACACGTTTCATCTTGAATTTTCAACCAAACGCGCGTAGGCCCCAGTTTCACTATGTCAGCCAATCAGAAAACAAAACGATGTCACGCAGGGAGTCAAACCTTAAACGATGTGGTCTTCGCTGGAGCTCGAGCTCCGGTCATCTTCTCCGATCGTGCATCAAACTTGTAAACGTGCAAAACGCATCACTCAAAGCAAAACAAAAGCCCAAATCACCTAATTCGATCCTTGCGAACACGATGGTGGTGTTTGTTCGTCCTAAAACTGCTTGTATCATGGAATCCGAAGCTTTGTTAAACTTATGCCCTAGCAATGAAAATTAATGATTTAGCCATGAAAAGCTTGTAACGATGGCTCAAACCTATTCTAATAAACCTCAGGAATACATTAGTGATGTTTGTTCAAGAAAAAACACGATAGAAATCAAAACCCGAATGTCAAAAATATAATGCAAACTAGGTTCATGCATGGGTCAATTCAAAGTGTTTTGGCCATAGATAATGATCCATTCTTACCCTACTATACCTAAGGAGCAAGAAGTGATGCCTGGAAGTGCCTGAAACTGGCTGGAATTTGGAACTCGAAGGTGCAAGTTTGCTTCAAATTTTTGAGCACAAACCCTAGCTTTATGGCTGTAAGTTTTCGTCCTTCTGGCTTCTGAACTTGTGAAGTATATATAAAACATGAGAATTAGGTCAAGCATTTGTGGAAAATATATCAACTTGAATGCAAAATATGTGATTGAAATATTTTATTAAAATCTTCCATATTTGGCTCAATCTTGTCCTAATGCTTCTTGTGGGTTTTTGAGAGCTTATGATGTGCTATCTTGGACCTCAAGTTATACAAATATCAAGCCCACACACCTTTTCCTTTTATTTTTGTATTTTATTTAATTAAAATTGAATTTTAGCCATTTAATTCAAAAATAAATTAAATAAATAAGGAAAGGGCGTGCAAGTGAGTGTATAGGTCATGGGTCATCTTAAGAATAAGCTTGAAACACAAAACTTAAGCCCATTTGGAAAAAATGATTTTGCTAAGTATTTCTCTTCATGCACATCTTCAAAAATGTCAAACTTGAACAACTTGTATCTTGCTCAATTTTCAATATTTTGAAGTGTTCTTGGACTTTTTAAAAAGCTCAAGATGTCCTCTAAACACTATTTTTGGTTTCATCTTCATTGAAGCTTCCATGTTCATGTACACTTCTTTTCAAAAAGATGACTTTTTGTTGACTTTTAGAATGACCTATAATGTCTTGATCCATAACTCTCAAATGAAGCATTTTTTGCCAAAGCTTGTGAGACATGAAGTTGTGTAGAATTTAATTCTCTTCAAAATGAGCTTTGGTGGAAAAATTTATGATAAAGTATGTGAAAGTTATGCTTGGTCAAAGTTACTTTTTGTCCAAAACCTAATTTAGAAACTTTGACTTTTGATCAAATCTTGAGTTTTCTTGATGAATAATGATCAAACCTTGATCAAATGATGAATGTGACTTCAAAATTTTGATGTTGACAAAAAATGATGAAGTTTGACTGTATGTTGACCATAATTGACCTTTTGTCCAATACAACTAATTTTCAACCATCCGAGCAATTGATTGAGCAAACTTGAGATGTGAGGCTTGAAACTTGACACGATAATACCTTGAGATATATGATGAGGTATGATGATCACTTGAGGCATTAAAACTCATCTTTGACGTGAGAGAATCAAAACCCTAGTTTTGTGGGTTGATTGTTTAGGAGAGAGTTCATCTGGTCAACCTTTGAGAAATTCTTGAGTATGGAGATGTGGATTAACTTGGGAAACAGGAGGGAAATTTTTGGTGTATAACAGTTGCCTCTGTTCAATCTTCTTGTACCTTAAGTGTTAGATTGGTATGTTTGCCTTCGTGACCGGAAGGTAGAAGATGATTGAACACTCAAGTACTTGAAAATTTGTACTCGGGTATAGAATGAGATCATCGATTGAAGATGTACTAAAATGGGCTTATAAATGCCATCTGGTGAAGCTAATATTGGGGAGTAGTAAATGCGTTAGAATTCATGCTCGTCTTTAAATGATATTACTAGTATGCATTGATTTTTCACCAGATATGTTGCGTTCTACAGGCGGAGAGGTAGCGTCGTGTAGTCAGAGATGGGCTTAAAGATTCCATCTGGAAATGTTAAGGATAAGAGAGTGAGAATAAACCTTCATTTTGGCTTTATCTGAAATGAGTATTCGTCAGGATATAGATAGTATTCCCGTCTTGTTGTGGGTATTAATCTGTATCCTGCTGTTTGTTGGTAAACCTGCCTGGTCGTTCAAATAGTTTTCCCGTATTGTTTCGGGCATTAATCTTTGACCATCTGTCTGGAAATTTATGAATAACTTTCACCTGTTTGAGAGTTTAACCTAAAAGGATGAGGTTAGTTTTATGATCCTCCAATAATGTTTCGAGATCGGATCTTTGGTATTCTTGCGATTCCTCAAAATATTGAGTGTGTTGATTGTAGAGGAAATTTGGTTGAGGATAGGTTAACGTCGCATTGTAATCCTCCAATAATGTTTCGAGATCGGATCTTTGTTATTCTTGCGACTCCTCGAAGTGATGGTATTGGTAGTTATAAAGGTAATTTGGGTGAGAGTGAGTTGGTGACGCATTGAATTTCTCCATAAGTATTTTGAGGTCAGATTTATGGGATTCTTGTGATACCTCAAAATACTGAGAATGGGAGTTGTAGAAAAAATTTGGATGATACATAATAATTAAAATAAGAATGCCTTAATCTATATGGTGCAACACTTGATTCACAATTGACTTAATTGACTTAATTGGCGCATTCATATTGCATTGTGGTTGTTGTTGGCTCAAATCCTAAATAGAGTGAATACGAGCGAGGTGAATGCATTTATTCCCTTTTGTTGATGTCCCTAATCCTAGATGGAATGAATTAGTAGTTAGGTGAAGCAATTATTCACGAAAATGGTGACCCCGATCCTAGATGGACTGAATTCGGTGGTAATCTCGGTACCGCATGCATAATGTCGATGTTGAGTTGCATTACATAATTTGTTGTTGACTTGTGATGTAATAGTTGATTGTGGATTCTATTTATTCGATTAGTAATAATTATGTTGTAATGATGAGATAATTGAACACTAATAACTATGCATGATAACTTCGTATATCTATAATTATACTATTATTTTATATTGTTGTGACATCTCACCCCTTCCGTTGTTATGTCGCCTCTACGTGGGTAACGTGCAGATACTCATGAGTAGTATGAGTCAAAGAGGTTACTCTTATTTTTAGTTCGAGTAGTAGGAGTCGAAGAGGTTACTCTTCTAGTTCGAGTCGACGTTATGCTCTGATATGTAACACTTGAGATTGGGGATAAACACTCGTTTACTTAATTGGTTTTATTTTTTGTTGTTGATTCCGAATGAAGTATTATGAACTCCAGAATATTTGGTTTGAAATTGTTTTGTTGGATTTGAAATATTTCCGATATTTCAATGAAGTTGTTTGATTTAAGACTATATCATGTTTATCCTAGTCTATCTTATGTGTCTAAATGAATGAGTTGTTGTAGTTTTGATTATGTGGCATACTAAATGCATTGAAAAGAAAAATATTACTATGATTTTGTTATTATTATTCGTCGGGAATTTAGGGTGTTACACCTTCCATCATCATCGTTGACATTCCATATTAGTGTTCAACATTATATGTATCTCTTACAAAACTAGGCATATTGCCCAAAAGTTAGGACCACACCATGTGTATCTCTTGCAAAACTAGGCATATATTGCCGGAAGTTGTGACCAATGTTGGCCTTGCGATTACTAAGCGAGTTGTGGTGACTATGGTCGGGCGTTCGAGAACGACCATAGAACTTGAACCCATACTCGCCGCCACACTAGTATTTCCTCCATGTTTGATCCTTTCGGGAGTTTAAGGATCTACCATTTTCTTCCACTTCTCGATCATATACAGTTGAGGCAGACTTAACTAAATGTGTCCCTGGTGTGCTAATTTGTTCGCGGAGATTTCATGGAACAATCTCTAACCTCTTAATTAAAGGTTAATTGCGGACCGACTACAAGAGTCCTAGACTATCATGTTAAGTTTGACAATATTTTGGGTACTTTTCAAGATCAAGGCAAATGAGAAAAACAGACATGTTAATGATATATAAATTGATAAATTGTAAAATAAACAAGACTTTGTAAAGATAAAATGTCTTTGAATTTAAAGATGGGCCATGATACATCTTTCGAACACTCGTTTCTCTGTCTTTAGTACTTTGAGTGTTCTCTTGCAATGTTATAAGATGCGACCCTTAGAATGAATGCAACAATTTGCTTAAATAGATACTAAAAAGATGTAACTGTCGACGGTTACTTAAACCACTCACATTGCTGGTTCGTGCGACACTACTTTTGAAACTCCCACATTTCACTCAATACTCTTTGTTGATAACCGCTTTTACCGCCCTACTTTTGCTTCGACTTGTTTGGTGCGTCAGACTTCGCTTCGCTCTTGATACTATCTTGTCGACCTCTTTTTAAGTGTAACCCCTGAAATCCTGTCAGCATGCCGATAGCTCTTTGTTGATGCTCTTCATTAACAAAGGATATCACCTACCCCTTAGCCTAATAATAAAGTCGAAAATTTGCTTGTTAGCGTGACAATATTTCTTTGAACGAAATGTGTGATTATTTATCACATTTGCCATTTATCTAGGAGTTCTTGACCATATGTAAATATTAGAAACTGGGAAGAATTATATAATGATAATGCTATCATTTTATAATAATAGATATAAAATGGGTAGATACTTGATGAAATAACACTCTACAACTGATGTATATGCATGTGCAGCTACTCGTTCCTTGGCACACGCTCACACTGCGTAATCACGCACGCTACATGTTTGACGGATCTCCTCTCTCTCCTCTCCTAACCGACCCAAACTAACCGAAATCGATTCCCAAAATGTTGAGACGCGCAACCGCTACTCTCAAATCCACGCTTTCCCTTCACATCACAAAGGTAACTAACATTCTCCTTCTCTTTCACTTCATCGATTTCGTTTCTCACTTTCACTTCTTTCTCGTTTCAGGACGGTTATCGTTTCCATAGATTTACAACGATCGCCTTCACACTTTCAGGTTACTTTGAGATTATTTCGTTGCGGAACTAATTTTGTGTTTCTTTATTGTAAGGAGAATCGTTTTGTTTGGGAAATTATCTATCAAAAGTGATTTTGCAAAAAAGTTAATTAGCGCTGTTTTAATTTTAAATAATCACTTTTTTGCAGACCCATTGTCGTCGTTTTTTCTGCCAATCCATTCCCCTCGACCTATACGACCCGCCGTTCAGTCTCTCTCGGAAAGGAGATGATGGTTCCGCCGCGAATGTAGGTCTGAAATCAGAAGGAAAAGGAGATGATGGTTCATCGGATCTTTCATTCCACTTCAGATACTCTTATTCAGAAACCGACCCCTCCATTAAACCCATCAGCTTCCGCGAATCGCCAAAGTTCTCTCCATTCGGACCAGGGCGGCTGGACCGCAAATGGACTGGCACCTGTGCCCCGGTTAATCATCAAGTGGACATAAAGAGAATTCAAGAGGAGCGGAACAGGATTCTGGGAGCCCGCTAGAGGAGCGAGGTCTCCCAACTGGTGGAACACTACCGTCACAGCGACTGCTCTAGACAAATCAATTTAGGGAAGGGTGGAGTCACTCACAACACTTTGGATGACATCCATAACCATTGGAAGAAGGCTGAAGCTGTGAGGATTAAGTGCTTGGGTGTGCCAACTCTAGACATGGACAATATCTGTTTCCATCTTGAGGACAAGTCTGGTGGCAAAATCATCTACACAAACATCAATATACTCCTCTTGTATAGGGGCATCATTATGACCCCACTAAACGTCCTCTTATACCGCTTATGCTCTGGAAGCCTTATGCACCAATATATCCTAAGCTTGTTAACAATCTCATCCCATCCTTGGCGCATGTCCAAACCAAACAATTGAGAAATAAGGGTTTTACTCTCATCCTCTCATGAAACTCAGTAAGTCCATTTTTATACATATTATATATATACATATGTGTGCTTGTTGATTTATGATTTTCTTCTTCAGCTAGAAATGGTGTTTATGTGAATGTGGTGAGAGTCAGGAAGCTTTAAGACTGACGAGGTTCTCAGACTCGACTGCACTCATGTTGGTACAAGTCAGTGCAAAAAGATTGGAGTCAAGCTAAGGGTATGTCTATTAATCCTCACTTACATGCCTTACACTACTCTATTTAAACCTATTTGCCAGGGTATGTTATCCATTCATCAACATGGAAACTATTTCTTTCACTTTCTCTCACTTGAATAATGTCTATAAAGTTTAATGCTCTTAATCTTTAGATTGAAAATAAAATATGCATGCTTTGCCTAATGTATTTAAATTTATACCTATTAGCACAGGATTTAGTGCCATGTGTTCCCATCTTGTTCAAGGATGAACAGTTAATCATTTGGAGAAATTTAGATCAAGAACAGCCTTCAGACCCATAATGGAGTATTATTCTTCTGCCCATTGTGTGGGAGGTGGTAGTGCTAGCATTGCTACATCTTTCATCTTTACTCCTAGTGAGCGAATAAAGCAGCAGATGCAAATTGGATCTCATTATCGCAACTGCTGGTATGTGTCTCTTTGAATCATCTGTACTTGTCATGACATAAACTACTTGTTTTAAGCATATCCTGGATTTATGTGTCTGTCATGAACTGTATTCCATTATTGTAATTTGTGTTCTCTCTTTATGAAGTTTTTGTAAATTTTTATATAGAAATTTGGTAGTCTTAGATATTCACATCAAGTTGAAGAACCTATTATGTATGTGTAGCTCATGGTTCCCAACTTTGTTGTTTTACCATGCTAGACCGGTATAGTTGTATTAATTTTACTTTGCCATGCATCTTAATATATATACCGCTATGGAGGGATCGTTGATTGAATTATCAAAATGGTGGTCTTTCCTCACTATATGCAGGTTGGAAAGCTGTATTGTGCGAAATATACCACATTCAATGATCAAGGTTAGTAGCTGTTTTCAATATTTAATGCATGTTCCTATGAGCAGATTTACAGTCGGTTTTCTGTCACAAAATACGAGGGGCTTGCATGAATGAGGAATCGGTAGTGTATGCCTAATCACTCATGCCAGATTTACTAATTTCCATATTGGTGTAACTTTGACCCTGAAAATTTTCATGTCTAAATACAGTGTAGAAGCCTCTTGTGATTGTTAATGTTTTTCATCCCAATCCCTCTGTTCATATTACTCCATATATTCTTTTGTGATTGCTTTCCCAAGTTATTCAGAAACCAATGTTTTGTTTGTGATCCATTTTCCATTGTAGTTTTACACATAAGCCTGAAGCAACTGATGCCTTCTTCTAGTATTCAATCCCACACATTTCAGACTGTGAGTTAGTGCTTTTTTTTTGCTGTTTTAAACTACCATTTTTCTCTCACCGCAGTGAATGTAAAATCAGACAATTTTATCAATTTATGTAGTTAGTGTGTGGAGGATTAGCTGGATCTGCTGCTTTATTCACAACTCCATTTGATGTCATCAAGACAAGATTACAGGCAGGTTTGTGTTTAATAAATCCTTCAATTATATAATTTTCTTACTGTTTGTGAATAGAGAGGAAGCAAACTATTAACAGTAACACAGTTTTGAGACTTCTTATCAAAGTATGATGTTTGATATCCTATTATCTTGTTAACCTTAATTTTTTTTTGATAACACGAAAATACGTTGCATATTTAGTTTGATTTTTAACATAAATCGTTTCTTTATTATATTTTATTTCGGTATATTTGGCCAATTTATTTCGGATCTCTTAATTCGATTTAAACCTACATACCGACACCTAAGCTATTTAGCCAGACATAATATTCGTTCTCGGAGCAGAATAATAAACAGCAATTAATGACATAGCAAACACCAACATATCAATAATTCTCATGCAGACAACAATAAATATTAATTGATTAGAAACTATTGTGAGAAAATAAAACTGCCTAACACTAGCGAAAGTAAAATTGCAGAATTTGAATGCAAGGAATTGCTGAAAAGTTGATTGCTTAAGACTATGGAGAATTCTCCGACCCCTTTGCAGAATATGCAGAATATCAAGCTCTATTTATAATAATGCCTTGTAACTGCCAGGAGAAAACTCGCCCGTAGCTGCCTTGCTGAGTGGCTTCAAAGGTGGAGAAAATCTAG
The DNA here is from genome assembly GCA_021764765.1 of Vicia sativa. Taxonomy (NCBI): domain Eukaryota; kingdom Viridiplantae; phylum Streptophyta; class Magnoliopsida; order Fabales; family Fabaceae; genus Vicia; species Vicia sativa. The sequence goes on along the minus strand of CM038796.1, from coordinate 4,138,583 downwards.
GCGTGCCACTCGTCACAAGGAGAAAAAGTAGGGCACGTAACCAAGGGTAGTTGCGACGACGTCACAAGGAAGTGGATTCCACTTTGGGCCCGTGTTGATCGGGCGCATGGAGAGAGGGGGTGTGTGGTCGTCACACTCCTTGTGGGAGCCATCCTTTGGCTTTACGTAATGGGCTCCTTCTTGGACTTTTAGTGTCTTTATATTTTGTGGCTTTTTACTTCATTGCACCCTTTTTACTCTTTGCATCATGTAAGCTTGCATTTAATTAAATACCTGAAAACATTAAATAATACCATAATACGAAATAAAATATAATAAAGAAACGATTTATGTTAAAATCAAACTCAATATGCAACGCATTTTATATTATCGTTTTCCAATTTGAATGATCGTTATTTTAATATTATATTTAAAAACAATTATAACACATTATTCTTTTGTTGAGTTATATTTTTCTATTCTTACTTTATGCTTCTGATGAAAGTGAGTGCACTGCAGATTCCGGGATCAAGAAATCAATATGGTAGCGTGTTTCATGCCCTTTACAAAATTAATACAGAAGGTTTGAATGGCTTATACAGGTATTATTTTCTGAGTCTAACCATTATCATATATATCTGAAGAAAATATTTGAAAACAAAACAACAGTCATACTATAAATAATGTCTTAGGGAGTTTTGTTCAGATACAATTTGCCGATGACATTTGGTTATGGATGTAACTTATATTTATGTCTTCAGGGGGTTGACACCGAGGTTGATTATGTACATGTCTCAAGGATCATTGTTCTTTGCTTCATATGAATTTTTCAAAAGTGTATTTTCTCTGGAATCACCACTTCCTACTGGTTTATAAATTCATCGCGACAACAAGAATGCCAGCAGCGGCATCACCACCAAGTCTCGATAGCTTGTATTATTGAGTAGATAGTGCTTGGGAGTAAAGTTTATCGGTGCAGCAAGCTGGAAGCATGTTCATAAACTGTATATTTGATGTATGTATATCAAGAACATATACAATGCAGGGGCAAAAGATATGTAGCAATCAACCATTGGAGAAATCACGCTTCCTTGAGTTGACAATGATGTATTTGCATTGCAAGTCCTGTATCTGTATATGTATGTAACAAGATTTTGTTATTCTTCTAAAGAAATTTGAATTTCTTTTGAGGAATTTATGTATTGTTGTATACCATATTAAAATTTTACAATTGCCATCTTGTCTATCCGTCTATTTTATCTGAATAATTTTAATCCTAGGATTTCATATTCTCAATATAATTGCACAATACAAGCTAAAACATTGAACTTATATTTACGAAGTCTGTTTTTCTTATCCGCATTAAGCGTGTCATACGTCATAAAAATATAAAAATATAAACCATCACTCCAATACTTCATTCATCCTCCATAATCCAAAACCCTTAAAAAATTTCATTCTCAATCATTTTCGACTCCAAATCATCATTATTGTGTTTTATCACATCAAAGGGAGTAAAATTGTAATTTAAGGTAAAATTCACCCACTTCATCCTTCATTGCGTTATTAATCTTGCTCATGAGCTAAAAATATATATGTTGAGTCTAGAGATACATCTACGAATTAAATGCAGTATCTGTTTTGAGATGCATCTCCGAATTTATGTTCTTGTAAAAAAATTACAATTTTTCTGTTTTGGTTTGAATTAAGTATGGTTGTTACCTCATATTTTCGACATAAGACAAATGTGTAGGATTAAAGATGATCCTATAATCATGTGATAAATTGACTTGGATTGTGTCCCAAACGAAATGGTCAATTTAGACCATAAGATTGAAGGACTACTATCTAAAAGCTACATTTAGACAAGGCATGCTTGGAACCTTAATCGGAATGTGAATATCAATAAGGGTTGAGTTGAAGATGAAATAGTTTTAAGTTTTGGAACTTAGTGAAATTTAATAAAAATAATTCACGGTACACTCGCATATACATCTCCAAACTATAGTGTTATTATTAGATTTTCATCAGAGTTTGTGAGAAAACACTAATAATGAAAAAAAATTGCCAAAAACCAATGTCATTTAAGAAATATTTATTTATTTAAAATCAAAATAGTTATTCAACTGTATTAATCAAATTTATTGGGTTTAGTAGTAAACTATCTAAAATCAATTCATACCTGAAACTAATTGTTCATATTTTATGTTTATTAAAAGTCAATTCGATCAATTTGTAATCACTCTTAATATTGATGCAATTAAGAAACAATGAGAAAATAAAATAATAGTAGTAAAAAGATCCCACAACAAAAGTAACAGCATACTCCTTACATCTTGGATGTATATATCTTGGAGGTTCATAAAAATTTATCTAATGTAAAATCATATATGATAATACTCCCAATCCATTTACCCTCATGATCATTTCACAGCATTATTTTATTTTCAATAGATACAAACAAGAAGAGAGGAAAGACTGCTATGCTCTCTTCCTCTCTTCATCTCCCCATTCTTGATTCTATCCCACATTACAATATGAACAATTTTGAGTTTCTGTCTACAAGAACTTGTTACAAAGAATATTTTTGAAACCTCTAACTAATAATAATGATTGACATGCTACCTAGTAAAAACTTTATACGCGTGCAATAGGAGAAAAGGCGGGTTCAGCACATAGGATCTAGGAACTCCTTTTGGAGTTTGCATAATCTTCTTCTCGGATGTGATCGATGGTCCAAATACCTTTAGCGACTCAAGCTAGGCTTCATACCATACCAAGATTGGCTTTGAATAAACCATGTACACTAAATACATATATAACACCCAAGATCATTATTCAACAAACAGAAAAATGAGATGGAGTCAAGAGACAATCCTTTCAATTGCCCTTCATTTTCATGCCTTGATCTAAAATTAATTTGAGATAATATTCTTGATAGTGTATGAAAAATAATACTCAGTCACTTATATTTTGAAAAGCAACTTCTTAATGCTCAATCACATGCTACATGTGTTTTCTATGCCTAACACTGAAAATCAGCCAAGGGAGCAAGGAAATTCATTCAAAAGATCTAGCAGTAAAAAAAACAGTAGATACTAGGAGGACAACACATTTTACAGCATGAACAAACTGCAATATTTTCCACACAAGCAGGATGCATTATTATAATATATGAAACAAGTTTCCAAGCCGAAAACTTTTCCACTAAAATTTATATATCCAGCTATGAGGCATAAAAAAATTTGTATAAACTGAAATGTCCAGCAGGTATTTAAATATAGAGATAGGATTAAATATCTTTTTCATCCCAATATATATACCTACCTTACTCCTTGAACTTGTTATGGATTTTAATCCCAAAACATACAAAATTTGCTTTATGTCCCTGTTATTTTGATTTTAGTATATATAATATTTGTTCATGTTGGTTATAGTCTTGTAATAACTGAACCTTATTGAATTTAGTACCTAAATCATGGACCATATAAGGACTAATTCTAACATGGAAAATATTCCAAGACTAATGCAACAGTAAGGACTAAAGTAGATTTTCTTATGCTTCAGTGACTAGGACAAAAAAATTACAGAGACCCAAAAACTGTTACATTCATAAGAACAAAATGATATTTAAGCATTAGAGATAACGTCTAGTGATGACCCAATTTATAACTCAGTACCTCAGAATGTTCTTGAAGTCATTACAACTTACAACTTCACAACCACAAAAATTGAATATGCACTCTACAATTTAGAGGATGAGAATCTAATCCACTAAAAAGGTTTTCATTATCATAAAAACAAGTATAACATATTCAACTTCAAAAAATAAATAAATAACATTACTCATATGAAGGAAAAAATTATGATTTTATATTATTATAAAAATTAATTTGTATAAATTTGATATTTTTAAAATATTTTGCATAATTTGATTCTAAAATCCAACTCAAACCCCGATACTTATCATTTTGATTCAACTTAATTTTTATCGCAAAAAATGTAATTCAATCCAAATTAACTAAAATATTTTTGATAGATTTCAACATTAAATTATCTCAAAACTGAATTAAACCACCGGTGAAGACCCTAATTATAATGAGTAGTTGGTCTACTAGTTAATGAGTATAAATGGGTAGATACTTGATGAAATAACACTCTACAACTGATGTGTCGATTTTCTCATATTGGTATATGCATGTGCTGCTCACACTGCGTAATCACGCACGCTACATGTTTGACGGATCTCCTCTCCTCTCCTCTCCTCTAACCGCACCGAAACAAACCGAAATCGATTCCCAAACCCAAAAATGTTGAGACGCGCAACCGCTACTCTCAAGTCCACGCTTTCCCTTCACATCACAAAGGTAACTAACATTCTCCTTCTCTTTCACTTCATCGATTTCGTTTTCTCACTTTCACTTCTTTCTCGTTTCAGGACGGTTATCGTCTCCATAGATTTACAACACGATCGCCTTCACACTTTCAGGTTCTGAGATTATTTCGTTGCGATAACTTGATCACTTTTCATTCTTTTAATTTCAATTGTTGCTATCTGATTCTCAATGATTTACTGTTTATATTTTAAAGAGTTTTCTGCTTTTGAATAATACTGTCTCAGTATGATACTTTAGTGATCTCTGTTTCTTTGTTTCCTTTGATGCAGGAAAAGGACAGGGTTTATCCCAAACATACAGATACGGTTATAGCTTTTGTTTTAGGTAAAATTGATGCATTTATTGTTGATTAATTTGCAGTCAAACCAAAGGTAGCATTTTTTAAAGAAAGTGGGAATAAGAAATGAGAATACAACACTTTTCAATCTAAATAAGTGTTGTCAAATTTCCATACAAGCGGATCTTGTGCCAATCCACATTGGCCACAGCACCTATTATATCCACTCTAGTACACAATGTCATATTTATATGGTGGATTTTTAGCTGACATAATTCACCATTGATAACAACCTAGATAGACCCTTATTTTGTGAATGCCTAAGTGTGAGTTTCATTGCTCTTCTCTTCCTGCATATCCTGTGTTTTCTATATGCAGTTAACATTATATGGATGTGGTGTTTTCATATTTAACATTAAAATTGGTTGGTACATGGCGAAGTTGATGAGACCCTTTTCTTGTAACTGAGATTGACCATAACAAGATATATAGTTAAGTTAATGCATGTTGATTGTTGATATCTGGAATTGAATGACACTATCTTTTTCTTTGACAAGAATGTCACTATCTTTAAACTCAAGAATATTGGGAAGTATAATCAGGGGTGATTAAGGCTGGAGCTGAGATATCTAGGAGGTTTATATATTAGTCAATTATATGTCTACCACTCTGGAAAACTTGTTGATTCTCTGGAAGTAAGTGGAGGTTGATAGATCACTAAAGGTGTATATATAAGAGAAACAAGATGTAGTCACAGTCTAGTAGGCCTGATACTACAAAATGAGCATGGCTGAAGTCTAACTATAAAATGGCTAAAAGCAACCTGTCTTGAATCTTGAAATAAACTGACTAAATTGAATTAAGGACTACCAACTCTTGTTACATGGAAATTTTAATTTCATCTTAAAAAGTAAGGTGCCACAAGTTATTACGATTCTATTTACTATTGTTTTTAGTTGGCCTTAAAAAGTGATATTTGATAATCAAACATTGTTCTCATGCTCTCAGGGGCCTGGTAGTGGAAAAGGTACACAATTGAAAAATTGTTGAAACTGGTTTAAGCATTTGAGTGCTGGTGATCTTTGAGGAAGGAGATGGTTTCTGATAGTAGTATGGGTAATTTTCTCATATTCTAATTTTATATTTGCTTCCTTGTTGCATATTTATGATTTTAACAATTAAAACATCAAAACAGCTCTATGATTTTGGATACAATTAGAGAGGAAAAAATCGTTCCATCAGCAGTGACTTAAATTGATTCTAAGAGCTGGCATCTGGTGACAGTCATAAGTTTCTTATTGATGGTTTCCTAGAGTGAGGAGAACACAGCTTTTGAGCAATTGTAAGTTTGAATTTTAACTTTTATTGATCCATATTAGTGCAAACCGGAGGGCTAAAAAAGAAGGGCATTTTTCATATAAAAACTGTCACTTAAATTTGAGTTGAAGAGTAATGTTCTTTTCCTTAGCCCCTTCTTTCTAATGTTAATGAATTGATACAGTATTCGGTTTATTTTTGTGTCAGCACAATTTTTCTATGCATTGAATTAACTACTGAATTGCAACATCCTCTTTATACCTTTACAAATGCTCTTTTGTCCTTACTAGAACAAATAATTTATTACTCTACCAAAACACTCTTCCTTATGCAGACTGGCTCAGAACCAAATTTTGTTCTTTTCTTTGATTGCTGAAGAAGAGATGGTGAAACGGGTGCTGAGCCGTAATCAGGTTATTATCAAGTTCTTCATGATGTATTTCACCAAATGATTAGAAACTTCTCTTTGATATACTACTCATTTTATGCAGGGTCGATTGATGATATATAGATACAATGAAAAGCGACTTAAAATATTTGAAGCATTAAATCTTCCCGTGGTTGATTACTATGCAAAGAAACTTCACAAGGAGTAATTTTGTCGAACTGGTTATTGAGACAATTAAGCGACCGTCTTGCACAGAAAACCTACTTTTTCTCTACTTTTTGTTATATTACTTGCCTTTAAAAGTTATGCGCTACTGTGCTACTTCAATATTTTGTTTACTTTCTTCCCGTTGGGAAAATTCACAAGCTAGTCTCTTGGGGTTTCATAAGTTATGATTGGACTGGGGTTTTAGCTGAATGTTTGTCAGTTTACAAATCGTCCACCCAAAGAAATCTGAAGATTACAAACCAATTTCCAATTCTATCTGCTGTATCATCTGGTGACTAACACCCGTTTGAATCTGACCTCAAAATCACTCTTGATTTTATCCAGTTCTAGTTAGGTGTTAAATTGTGGTAACTATGTGGTGGGGTTTATATATAAGAAAATTAGCTTCTGGTCAGAGAGTTGTACATTTCTTTCTGGTTAAAGGGTTATACTTAATCATATGACAAGCTAATCTCTGCAGATCAATGCTGTGGGAACAGAGGATGAAGTATTTGAGAAAGTTCGGCAAGTTTTACTTAAGTGAGTACACATTCAATTGCCTTATGATACTTAATAATATCCGTGTCTTATGAAGCACATCTTTATTTACTTGAAAACTTGTAATTCTGAACTATACCTTGCGGTTACATGAAAGCTGTGGTTGCGAGCATTCAACGACATTGGTGAAGTTTGAATTTTGGGGACTCTATATTCTTAGTTAACTACAAGATCCAAATTCCTGGCTGATTTGCTCTGGAATTGGGCAGGTCTCACTCACCAATTAAAGGTTTCAAAGTGACTGGTTGGATCGATTCGAGGTTCTAGTTTTTTAATGCTGTCAGATCTTATCCTTGACAGAAATAATGTAAATGTTTGATACACAAACATGCACTGTTGAGTAATACCAACAGTGTGTTGGTTTAAATGAAAGGATTTGGATTCAGATTCTTTTTAATTTGTAACTTTGAATTTGATTTATATTTGTGTGTAAAAAAATAATATTTGGAGGATTTTGACAAAGTTGAATCCTACTTGTAAGGAAGGGCCCTAGAATTAGTTAAAGTTATCATTTTCTTTTTAAAGGAAATGCTTCCCATGTTATTGTACTTTTTAATTCAATTTCTACCCTTCAGAATTATAATATTCTTATAATATTCTGACATTTTCTGTCAGTTGAAATCAAGGAACTATTTTTTGGTCAAATATAATAGTACAAGCTTAAACGTAACATCATACACAAATCTGAATCTGTTGATGGACTAATACCATTTAAATTGATTCTTCAATCAACAATAGACGGTGAACACATTTATTCAAATTATTTTAAAGACTTGAAGGTTAGTGCTATTCAATCAACATTTTTATTTAATTTAAATATGTTTTATGGCATCAAACTAGAATAATCATGATTTTTAAACTGATTTTTTATCAACAATTCAATCAAAACCTATATATTCTAATAAATAAATCTTCTGTTAATTTAATTTGAAATTATTAACTTTTGTAAAGAATATTTTCATATTTGCATCTTTAAAGAATGCCCTTATTTTATTTTAATTATAATATGCGTATGCATTAGGGGTTTCTTATTTTTATTCCATAGGAAATTTGAAAAGCTCCTATATAATTTTGAAAATACTTCTAAAATGAAAATATATTTCGATTAGTCACCATATATAATTTATTAGTTTAGATTCTTTCCATTTCATGATAAAATTTATTCAAAAATGTACTTCCAACTTATAGTTTTATGAAATATTAGAAACTCTAGACTTGGTAATTTTTATCGATAATATTATGTCTTATGTTGACTTTTACATGAGAAAAGTAATAGTGAATATTTCATGCAAATTTGCAACTTTAATATTAACTGAAGTGTTCTGATTTATATCTTGGAAAAAAATTTGTTTATTAAAATAGATAATTTAAAAACAAATAAATTATGTCTGTTGATGCGTACCTGAAATATATTTTGATTTTAAAAAAGTAATAATTGGATAAAGAAATTCCTATGCTTATCCCTCTATAATCTGATTTAATTTGAACTTGTTTAATATGACAAGTTATTTTAACAAAATTTATCAACATACCCTCCCTGCAAATCACAACATACCCTCCCTGCAAATCACAACATACCAAATAAATTGGTGTAGTTCAATAATACATTCCAATCAAAGTCAATTATGAGATCATGTGCATCCCTATTTTCTCTCTTAGCTATTTCATCTTATATTATTTCTCACGCGATCTAGATTCATGTTATTATTACGTGTATTTTGACAATACTACGAAATCAACATGTGCCACATACAATCCCTTCTTGTAGGTGTAGCATTGCTTGTAAACAAAATCAATTTATCATACAAGTTAACAAATTTGCCTAACTTATGACATATAAAACCCCCCCTTATGTGCATTTGCATTAAACCAATACATAGAAAGCAAACAAAAATGGCATTCCAATTGCATAATCTCTTCAAAATAACTTTCACCCTTGTATTCATCTCAACTCTAATTCAATCCACAGCATCTACATGCACCAACACCACCACAAATTCCACATCAACAACCTACAAAAAGTTCTTAAAGAACCAATGCAACTCAACCACATACCCTAACGTTTGCTACAAGTCACTCTCCCCATACACATCAAAAATCAAAACAAACACTTTCACCCTCACCAAAATCTCCATTTACCTAGCTCTAAAATCGGCAAGAAGTGCATCAACCACATTGAAAAGCCTAAGCTCCAAGAAACTAACACATGCCGAAACATTGGTCGTCGCCGATTGCAGGGAAAATGTGGACGACACGGTGGATTCGCTCGAGCAATCGGCGGATGGGCTTGTGCATTTGAATGGTACTAGAACTAGTGATGACAAGTTTCAATGGGATACTATAAAGACATGGATGAGTTCGGCTATAACAAATGCGGGAACATGTACGGATGAGTTTGATGAAATGGAAGTGAGATCTTCTGTGCAAAGAAGATTAAAACTAGTGTTGGCAATCTTGCTTCATTGACTAGTAACTCTCCTTTTGTAAATAGACTTGACTATTAAATTCATGGGTTTTAAATTATTATAACGTGAATCATTATATTGCGGTAAAATATGTGAAAATGCAATGTTATATTGTGATTGCATATACTATTATAGATCTCAATTTGAAACTATGATTATTAGTCATTGAATCAAAAAACTATTTTATTAAATGGTATATGCTTCTACATACTATAATTGGATGTGTAAATATATTTTTTAGGAGTTTATAGACTTATGTTTTGATTTTATGTCTTTTATATATATATATATATATATATATATATATATATATATATATATATATATATATATATATATATATATATATATATATATATATATATATATATATATATATATATATATATATATATATATATATATATATATATATATATATATATATATATATATATATATATATATTAGGATATAATGAATGTTAAAAAATTATGATGTATGTTAATAATGAAGTTAAAAATATGTTAAAAATAAAATAAAATATGTTTTTCTATGTTGTCTTAACTATAAAAAAACAATTTTTTAATATTTTTGTAGAAGTATGGAGAAAAAAAATATTTTACTTGTATATCTTATTAATTAAAGTTGTTAAGTCATTGAATAAACTTTTAAAGTTAAAATTAAGGTTAATTTAATAATTTATCATTTATTTATTTAATTTAATTATATTATATTTAAAATAACTAATTTTTTTCTAATTTTTTCTCATAATACATTTTAATTTAGTAATTTATTATTTATTTATTTTAGTTATATTAATTAAAATAACTAATTTTATCTCACAATACATTTATATTTTAATTAAACAAAATAAATAAATAGTTAAAATAATCCACTATACCCACGAATATGAAACAATTTTGAAATCAATATTAGGGTTAATTTAATAATTTATTATTTATTTATTTATTTAACTATATTATATTTAAAATAACTAATTTTATCCTAAATTTTCTCCCACAATACATTTTAATCTTATTAATTAAAGTTGTTAAGTCATTGAAACAATTTTGGAGTCAAAATTAGGATTAATTTAATTTATTATTTATTTATTTTAATTATATTATATTTAAAATAATAATTTTTCTTCTAAGTTTTCTTCTACAATACATTTATATTTAATTAAAAATAAATAAATAATTAAAATAATCCAAATATCCACGTGAATATGAAAAAAACAATTTCCTTGCAGTTTGTATTTATTATATATTTTAATTCCACTTTAAATAATGGGTAACATTGAGACAAGGTGAGACAGTAATAAAAATTAAAAAGAAAATTTACTTTTAAAATCTATTATAAAAGACAAAATGTTCTATCTCAAGAAGCAACAAAAAGATATGTTTCATATTAGAGCATCATTGAAGAGGCGTTAAACATGACTTATGTGCTTACAAATGAATTCACTTGTGTATCTTATTAATTAAAGTTGTTAAGTCATTGAAACAATTTTTGGAGCCAAAATTAGGGTTAATTTAGTAATTTATCGTTTATTTATTTTAATTATATTATATTTAAAATAGCCGAAACTAGGGTTAATTTAATAATTTATCATTTATTTATTTTAATTATATTATATTTAAAATAATTAATTTTTCTCCTAAGTTTTCTCCCACAATACATTTTAGTTTAATAATTTATTATTTATTTATTTTAATTATATTATTTAAAATAACTAAGTTTTCTTCCACAATACATTTATATTTTAAATAAATAAAATAAATAATTAAAATAATCCACAACAGCCACATGAATATGAAACAATTTTTGGAACCAAAATTAGGGTTAATTTAGTAATTTATCATTTATTTATTTTAATTATATTATATTTAAAATAACTAATTTTCTCCTAAATTTTCTCCCACAATACATTTTAATCTTATTAGTTAAAGTTGTTAAGTCATTGAAACAATTTTTGGAGTCAAAATTAGTGTTAATTTAGTAATTTATCATTTATTTATTTTAATTATAATATATTTAAAATAACTAATTTTTCTCCTAAGTTTTCTTCCACAATACATTTATATTTAACTAAAATAAATAAATAAATAATTAAAATAATCCACAACACCCACGTGAATATGAAAACAACAATCTCCTTGCAGTTTCTATTTATTATATGTTTTAATTCCACTTTAGATCATGAGTAACATTGAGACAAGGTGAGACGGTAACAAAAATTAAAAAAGAAAATCTACTTTTAAAATCATATAAAGACAAAAAATTCTCTCAAAAGCAACAAAATATATGTTTCATATCGGAGCAGCAATGAAGAAGAAAACATTAAACATGACTTATGTGTTTACAAATGAATTCAAAATTCATTTTGAGCGTGACATAATCATAATGTGAGATATTGGGTTGAAGGGTAGCTTCTGGTTCAACAGGATTGAGCATACCGTCGAAGTCTGTTCACATGTTGGTGCCAAAGACCTCCATACTGTAGTTAAAGTGTGTTCTAGTATGTGGGTGTCGAAATGCTAGGGTTATTAGCATTTCGAATTGGGCATGTTAGTTATGTCCAATTGTTTAAGTTAGCTTGTACCATAAGTTAGCTTGTAATGAGTATTTGTGATAAAATCCCATTAGTTTAGTATGTTAGGTTTATTATAAATAGCATACTAGTCTCTCATCATTGTATACTGCAAATACTAATTTAGGGTGAGAGGGTTATTTGTTATTCTTGTATACTTATAATCTTGTTTTGAAGATAAAGGAAAGAATAACAGTTAATAACCAATTCCTTGTGGTCACCGTGTTCCTAATATTTTTTTACCCTTGTTTGTTTCTTGATCATTAAGCAACTAGTTTATACTTTGTTTCTAAGGCATCCGATTCCTAACAAATTGGTGCAGTGAGCGTGGAAAAGATGCCTTCAACAAATTATGAGATTGAAAAGTTCATCGGAGTAAACGATTTTGGCTTGTGGCGCTTGAAGATGAAAGCCCTACTGGTTCAGCAGGGTTGTTTGGAAACGTTGAAGGGAGAATCAGCCATGAACGAAGCGTTAACGACAACTAAGAAGATGACGATGAGAAAGCCCGGTGCAATTTTTTGAGCCTTGGTGATAAGTTTCTTCGACAGGTATCAAAGGAGACGACGACAGGGTTATATGTGAAACTTGAAAGTTTGTACATGACCAAATCGTTGGTGAATCGACTCTACCTAAAGCAAGCATTGTATTCATTCAAGATAATTTGAAGAAAGCTTGTTCAACAAGCTAGTTTTTGATCTTGAAAATATTGATGTGAAGATAGATGATGAAGATTAAGCGTTGTTGTTGTTTGTTGTTTTGCCCATATCACATGTTGACTTCAAGAAGCTATTGTATGGAAGAAAGTCCCGACCTTTGAAGAGTTCAATCAACCTTGTATTCGAAGGACTTGAGCGAACGAAGGAGCATAAAAATTGTGAGTTGGTGAAGGTTTGGCCGTTAAAGGAAATTCTCGAAAAGGATAGTAAGTTCGACAAGAAAGGTAAAAGTCAGCAGAAGTTTTACAGTGGTGAAGTATCTGGTATTCAAAGCTATCACTGTAAGAAGAAGGGTCACACAAGAAAGGTGTTCCCTGAACGCCTGAAAGATCATGGAGGTAAGGATAATGGCAATGCAACTATTGTTCAAGATGATTTCGACTCATCTGATGTACTTGTGGTTTTGAGCAGCAACCCGTCGAAGGAGTGGATTATGGATTCTAGGTGCACTTGTCACATGACTCTAAACAAAGACTTGTTCGAGGAATTATGTGATCAAGATGGTGGACCTATTGTGGGAAACAAAAAGCTTGCATGATTTTAGGTGTTGGATATGAGATTCAAGCTCCATGATGAGTCAATAAGGTTATTGACTGAAGTCAGGTATATACCTGATTTAAAGAGAAATTTGATTTCTGTTGGTGAATTCGACAAGAAAGGATATGTTTTCCAAGGAGAGAAAAGTATCCTAAGAGTCATGAAGGGGTCGAAGGAATTCTTGAGAGGCGTGAAGAGACATGGCTTGTATATCCTCGAGGCTGAAGTTGTAAGTGGTTTGATAAATGTTGTATCCACGAAACCTTTGTCGAAGACAGAAATCTAGAACATGATATTGGGCCATGTTAATGAAAGAGGTCTGGTCGAATTGGGGAAACAAAATTTGCTTGGTGGAGACAAAGTCGAAAAGCTTAAGTTTTGAGAACCCTATGTACTTGGAAAATCTTGTAGAGTAAAGTTCAACAAAGGCAAACAAAGAACACATGGATCCCTTGATTACATCTATGCTGATCTTTGGGGGCCTGCAAGGTGTCCATCAACTTCAGGAGCAAGGTATTTTCTATCCATTGTAGATGACTATTCCATAAAGTTATGGGTATTCATCTAGAAGACTAAGGATGAAACTTTTGAGAATTTCAAAGGTTGGAAGACTCTGGTCGAAAATCAAACTGGTAGAAAGTCAAGAGTTAAGAACAAACATTTGCCTTGAATTTACATGATAGGCATTCAATAGCTTTTGTGCTTCCTCTAGTATTGCAAGGCACATAACTATTGGAGGAACACCACAACAAAATGGTTTGGATGAAAGGTTTAATCGAACCATCTTGGAAAGAGTTAGATGCATATTAACTAGTGTTGTGTTAAAAAATGTGTTTTGGGCTGAGGCTGTTTCGACATCAACATATCGGATAAATAGATGTCCTTTGACTGCGTTAGATATGAAGACAACTGAAGAAGTTTGGTCGGGACATCCACTAGATCTTGACAAACTGAGAGTATTTGGCTGCGTAGCCAATGCTCACATTAGGAAAGACAAGGTCGAACCTAGAGCTCTTAAATGCATGTTCATGGGATACAGTGCAATTTTGTTGAGCCTTGGTGATAAGTTTCTTCGAAATGTATCAAAGGAGACGATGTCAGCAGGGTTATGCGTGAAACTTGAAAGTTTGTACATGACCAAATCGTTGGTGAATCGACTCTACCTAAAGCAGCATTGTATTCATTCAAGATAATTTGAAAGCTTGTTCAACAAGATGGTTTTAATCTTGAAAATATTGATGAAGATAGATGATGAAGATCAGCGTTGTTGTTGTTGTGTGCTTTGCCGAGATCACATTCGAAGGACTTGAACGAGCGAAAGGGCATAAACCATCGATGATTGGTGAAGGTTTGGCCGTTAAAGGCTCTAGAAAGGATAGTAAGTTTGACGAAGAAAGGTAAAACTCAGCAAGTTTTGATGGCAGTATATTATTCTATTGAAGCTATCAGTCTTCAAAAAAGGTGAAAATTAAAGTGAACATAAATCTTATGATAATCAGGTGAAATTTGAAGTGAATATAAATATTTAGAAAATCTGATGAAAATTGAACGAAATATAAATCTTAAAAAAACTGATGAAATTTAAAGTGAATATAAGTCTTCAGAAAATCTAGTGAAAATTAAAGTGAAGATAAATCTTAAGATAATCTGATGAAATTTGAAGTGAATATATGTCTTTAGAAAATCTGGTTAAATTTGAAGTGAATATAGTTCTTCAGAAATTCTGGTGAAAATTGAAGTGAACATAAATCTTAAGATAATCTGATGAAATTTGAAGTGAATATAAATCTTAAGAAAATATGATGAAAAGTGAAGGAAATATAAATATTAAAAACATCTGATGAAATTTAAAGTGAATATAAGTCTTTAGAAAATCAAGTGAAATTTAAAGTGAATATAAGTCTTCAGAAAATCTGGTGAAAATTGAAGTGAAGATAAATCTTAAGATAATCTGATTAAATTTGAAGTGAATATAAGTCTTCACAAAATCTAGTGAAATTTGAAGTGAATATAAGTCTTCAGAAAATTTGGTGAAATATTAAGTAAATATTAGTCTTCAGAAAATCTGGTGAAAATTGAAGTGAACATTAATCTTAAGATAATCTGATGAAATTTGAAGTGAATATAAATCTTAAGAAAATCTGATGAAAATTGAAGGAAATATAAATCTTAAAAATAATCTAATGATATTTAAAGTGAATATAAGTCTTCAGAAAATCAAGTGAAATTTAAAGTGAATATAAGTCTTAAAAAAATCTGGTGAAAACTGAAGTGATGATAAATCTTAAGATAATCTGATGAAATTTGAAGTGAATATAAGTCTTCAGAAAATCTGATGAAATTTGAAGTGAATATAAGTCTTTAGAAAATCTCGTGAAATTTGAAGTGAATATAAGTCTTTAGAAAATCTGGTGAAAATTGAAATGAACATAAATCTTAAGATAATCTGGTGAAATTTGAAGTGAATATAAATCTTAAGAAAATCTAATGAAAATTGAAGGATACATAAATCTTAAAAACATCTGATGAAATTTAAAGTGAATATAAGTCTTCAAAAAATCAAGTGAAATTTAAAGTGATTATAAGTCTTCAGAAAATCTAGTGAAAATTGAAATGAATATAAATCTTAAGATAATCTGATGAAATTTGAAGTGAATATAACTCTTTAGAAAATCTGGTGAAATTTGAAGTGAATATAAGTCTTCAGAAAATCTGGTGAAAATTGAAGTGAACATAAATCTTAAGATAATCTGATGAAATTTGAAGTGAATATAAATCTTATGAAAATCTGATAAAAATTGAAGGAAATATAAATATTAAAAAAATTTGATGAAATTTAAAGTGAATATAAGTCTTCAGAAAATCAAGTGAAATTTAAAGTGAATATAAGTCTTTCGAAAATCGGGTGAAAATCGAAGTGAAGATAAATCTTAAGATAATCTGATGAAATTTGAAGTGAATATAAGTCTTCAGAAAATCTGGTGAAATTTGAAGTGAATATAAGTCTTCAGAAAAGCTGGTGAAAATTTAATTGAACGTAAATCTTAAGATAATCTGATGAAATTTGAAGTGAATATAATTCTTAAGAAAATCTGATGAAAATTGAAGGAAAGATAAATCTTAAACAAATCTGAGGAAATTTAAACTGAATGTAAGTCTTCAGAAAACCAAGTGAAATTTAAAGTGAATATAAGTTTCACAAAATCTGGTTAAAATTGAAGTGAAGATAAATCTTAAGATAATCTCATGAAATTTGATGTGAATATAAGTCTTTAGAAAATCTGGTCAAAATTTGAAGTGTATAATAAGTCTTCAGGAAATCTGGTGAAAATTGAAGTGAACATAAATATTAAGATAATCGGATAAAATTTGAAGTGAATATAAATCTTAAGAAAACCTGATGAAAATTGAAGGAAATATAAATATTAAAAAAATATGATGAAATTTAAAGTGAATATCAGTTTTCAAAAAATCTGGTGAAAATTTAAGTGAAGATAAATCTTAAGATAATCTGATGAAATTTGAAGTGAATATAAATCTTAACAATATCCTATGAAAATTGAAGGAAATATAAATCTTAAAAAAGTCTTATGAAATTTGAAGTGAAAATAAGTATTCAGAAAATCTGATGAAATTTGAAGTGAATATAAGTCTTCAATAAATCTGTTGAGATTTTAAGTGAATATAAGTCTTCAGAAAATATGATGAAATTTTAAGTGAATATAAATCTTAGAAAATTTGGTGAAAATTGAAGTGAACATAAATCTTAAGATAATATGATGAAATTTGAAGTAAATATAAGTCATAAGAAAATCCGATTAAATTTGAATGAAATATAAATCTTAAAAAAAATGATTAAATTTGAAGTGATTATAAGTCTTCAGAAAATCTTGTGAAAATTGAAATTAATATAAGTCTTCAGAAAATTTGATGAAATTTGAAGTGAATATAAGTCTTCAGAAAATCTGATGAAATTTGAAGTGAATATAAGTCTTCAGAAAATTGGTGAAATTTGAAGTGAATATAAGTCTTCAGTAAATCTAGTGAAAATTGAAGAGAACATAAATCTTAAGATAATCTGATGAAAATTGAAGGAAATATAAATCTTAAAAAAATCTGATGATATTTAAAGTGAATATAAGTCTTCAGAAAATCAAGTGAAATTTAAAGTGAATATAAGTCCTTAGAAAATCTGGTGAAAATTGATGCGATGATAAATTTTAAGATAATCTGATGAAATTTGAAGTGAATATAAGTCTTCAGAAAATCAGGTGAATTTAGAAGTGAATATAAGTCTTCAGAAAATCTGGTGAAAATCGAAGTGAATATAAGTCTTCAGAAAATCTGGTGAAAATTGAAGTGAACATAAATCTTAAGATAATCTGATGAAATTTGAAGTGAATATAAATCTTAAGAAAATTTGATGAAAATTGAAGGATATATAAATCTTAGAAACATCTGATTAAATTTAAAGTGAATATAAGTCTTCAAATAATCAAGTGAAATTTAAAGTAATTATAAGTCTTCAGAAAATCTAGTGAAAATTGAAGTGAAGATAAGTCTTAAGATAATCTGATGAAATTTGAAGTGAATTTAAGTCTTCAGAAAATCTGATGAAATTAGAAGTGAATAGTAGTCTTCAGAAAATCTGGTGAAATTTGAAGTGAATATAAGTCTTGAAATCTTGTGAAAATTGAGTGAATATAAATCTTAAGATAATCGATGAAATTTGAAGTGAATATAATCTTAAGAATATGATGAAAATTGAAGAAATATAAATCTTAAAAAATCTGATGAAATTTAAAGTGAATATAAGTCTTAGAAAATCAAGTGAAATTTAAAGTGAATATAAGTCATTAGAAAATCTGGTGAAAATTGAAGTGAAGATAAATCTTAAGATAATCAATGAAATTTGAAGTGAATATAAGTCTTCAGAAAATCTGGTGAAATTTAAAGTGAATATAAGTCTTCAGAAAATCTGGTGAAAATTGAAGTGAACATAAATCTTAAGATAATTAGATGAAATTTGGTGAATATAAATCTTAAGAAAAATGGAATTAAAATTGAAGAAATATAAATCTAAAAAAATCTGAGGAATTTAAACTAAATAAGTCTTCCCACAAAATTTAAGTGAATATAAGTCTTCAAAAATCTGGTGAAAATTGAAGTGAATATAAATCTTAAATAATCGATGAAATTTGAAGTGAATATAAAATTAAGGAAATATAAATTTTCAAAATAGTCTTATGAAATTTGAAGTGAAAATAAATTCAGAAAATCTGATGAAATGAAGTGAATATAAGTCTTTAGTAAATCTCTGTGAAATTTTAGTGAATATAAATCTTAAGAAAATCTGATGAAATTTAAGTGAATATAAATCTTAAGAAAATTTGATGAAAATTGAAGTGAACATAAATCTTAAAAGATAATATGATGAAGTGAAATATAATCATAAAGAAAATCCAATGAAATTTGAATGAAATATAAATCTTTAAAAAATAATGATTAATTGATGATTATAAGTCTTGAAAATCTTGTGAAATTGAAATGAATATAAGTCTTCGGAAAATCTGATGAAATTTGAAGTGAATATAAGTCTTCAGAAAATCTGATGAAATTTTAGTGAAATATAAGTCTTAAGAAAAATTGGTGAAATTTGAAGTGAATATAGTCTAGTAAAATCTAGTGAAATTTGAAAGACATAAATCTTAAAAATAATGTGAAAATTGAAGTGAAATATAAATCTTAAAAAATCTGATGAAATTTGAAGTGAATAAGTCTTCAGAAAATCAAGTGAAATTTAAAGTGAATATAAGTCTTCAATAATTTGTGAAAATTGAAGTGATATAAATCTTAAGATAATCGATGAAATTTGAAGTGAATATAAGTCTTGAAAATCTGATGAATTTGAAGTGAATATAAGTCTTCAGAAAATCTGGTGAAATTTGAAGTGAATAAAGTCTTCAAAAATGGTGAAATTGAATGAATATAAATTTAAGATAATCTTATGAAATTTGGTGAATATAAATCTTAGAAAATCTGATGAAAATTGAAGGAAATATAAATCTTAAAAATCAGTGATGAAATTTAAAGTGAATATAAGTCTTCAAAATAAAGTGAAATTTAAAGTGAATATAAGTCTTCAGAAAATCTGGTGAAAATTGAAGTGAAGATAAATCTTAAGATAATCTAATGAAATTTGAAGTGAATATAAGTCTTCAGAAAATCTCGTGAAATTTGAAGTGAATATAAGTCTTCAGAAAATCTGGTGAAAATTGAAGTGAACATAAATCTTAAGATAATCTGATGAAATTTGAAGTGAATATAAATCTTAAGAAAATCATTCAAGGGAATATAAATCTTAAAAAATCTGATGAAATTTGAGGTGAATAATTCTTCAGAAAATCAAGTGAAATTTAAAGTAAATATAAGTCTTCAGAAAATCTGGTGAAAATCGAAGAAAAGACAAATCTTTGAATAATACGAAAAATGGAAGATATAAGTCTTGGAAAATACAGTGAAATTAAAACTTAAGATAATGCATGAAATTTGAAGTGAATATAAATCTTAAGAAAATCTGATGAAAATTGA
The DNA here is from genome assembly GCA_021764765.1 of Vicia sativa. Classification (NCBI taxonomy): domain Eukaryota; kingdom Viridiplantae; phylum Streptophyta; class Magnoliopsida; order Fabales; family Fabaceae; genus Vicia; species Vicia sativa. The sequence goes on along the minus strand of CM038796.1, from coordinate 4,118,573 downwards.
AGTGATGATAATTCTAAGATAATCTCATGAAATTTGAAATGAATATAAGTCTTCAAAAAATCTTGTGAAAATTTGAAGTGAATAAAGTCTTAAGAAAATGGTGAAATTGAAGTGAATATAAATCTTAAGAAAATCTTATGAAATTTAAAGTGAATATAAATCTTAAGAAAACAAGTGAAAATTGAAGGAAATATAAATATTAAAAAAATATGATGAAATTTAAAGTGAATATAAGTCTTCAGAAAATAAAGTGAAATTTAAAGTGAATATAAGTCTTCAAAAAATCTGGTGAAAATTTAAGTGAATATAAATCTTAAGATAATCTAATGAAATTTGAAGTGAATATAAGTCTTCAGAAAATCTGATGAAATTTTAAGTGAATATAAGTCTTCAAATCGGTGAAAATTGGTGAACATAAATCTTAAGATAATCGTGAAATTTGAAGTGAATATAATCTTAAGATAATCGATGAAAATTGAAGAATATAAATCTTAAAAAATATGATGAAATTTAAAGTGAATAAGTCTTCAGAAAATCAAGTGAAATTTAAAGTGAATATAAGTCTTCAAAAAATCTTGTGAAAATTGAAGTGAAGATAAATCTTAAGATAATCTGATGAAATTTGAAGTGAATATAAGTCTTCAGAAAATCTGGTGAAATTTTAAGTAAATATAAGTCTTCAGAAAATCTGGTGAAAATTGAAGTGAACATAAATCTTAAGAAAATCTGATGAAATTTGAGTGAATATAAATCTTTAGAAAATCTGATGAAAATTGAAGGAAATATAATTCTTAAAAAAATCTGATGAAATTTAAAGTGAATATAAGTCTTCAGAAAATCAAGTGAAATTTAAAGTGAATATAAGTCTTCAGAAAATCTGGTGAAAATTTAAGTGAAGATAAATCTTAAGATAATCTGATGAAATTTGAAGTGAATATAAGTCTTTAGAAAATCTGGTGAAATTTGAGAATATAAGTCTTTGAAAATCTGGTGAAAATTGAAGTGAAGATAAATCTTAAGATAATCTGATGAAATTCGAAGTGAATATAAATCTAATGAAAATCTGATGAAAATTGAAGGATCTATAAATCTTAAAAAAATCTGATGAAATTTAATATGAATATAAGTCTTCAGAAAATCAAGTTAAATTTATAGTGAATATAAGTCTTCAGAAAATCTAGTGAAAATTGAAGTGAAGATAAATCTTAAGATAATCTGATGAAATTTGAAGTGAATATAAGTCTTCAGAAAATCTGAGTAAAAATTAATTGAATATAAGTCTTAGAAAATCGGTGAAAATTGATAAAGATAAATCTTAAGATAATCAATTAAATTTGAAGTGAATAAAGTCTTGAGAAAAATCTGGTGAAAATTAAAAGTGAACATAAAATCTGAAAATTTGAATGAATATAAGTCTTGAAAATGAGTAAATTGAAGTGAAGATAAATCTTAAGATAATCTCATGAAATTTGAAGTGAATATAAGTCTTCAGAAAATCTGGTCAAAATTTGAAGTGAAATAAGTCTTCAGAAAATCTGGTGAAAATTGAAGTGAACATAAATCTTAAGATAATCTGATAAAATTTAAAGTGAATATAAATCATAAGAAAATCGATAAAAATTGAAGGAAATATAAATATTAAAAAGTATGATGAAATTTAAAATGAATATAAGTCTTCAGAAAATCAAGTGAAATTTAAAGTGAATATAAGTCTTAAAAAAACCTTGTGAAAATTTAAGTGAAGATAAATCTTAAGATAATCTGATGAAATTTGAAGTGAATATAAGTCTTCAGAAAATCTGGTGAAATTTTAAGTAAATATAAGTCTTCAGAAAATCTGGTGAAAATTGAAGTGAACATAAATCTTAAGATAATCTGATGAAATTTGAAGTGAATATAAATCTTTAGAAAATCTGATGAAAATTGAAGGAAATATAATTCTTAAAAAAATCTGATGAAATTTAAAGTGAATATAAGTCTTCAGAAAATCAAGTGAAATTTAAAGTGAATAAAAGTCTTCAGAAAATCTGGTGAAAATTTAAGTGAAGATAAATCTTAAGATAATCTGATGAAATTTGAAGTGAATATAAGTCTTCAGAAAATCTGGTGAAATTTGAAGTGAATATAAGTCTTGAAAATCAGTGAAAATTGAAGTGAAGATAAATCTTAAGATAATTTGATGAAATTCGAAGTGAATATAAATCTAATAAAATCGATGAAAATTGAAGGATCTATAAATCTTCAAAAAATCTGATGAAATTTAAATGAATATAAGTCTTCAAGAAAATCAAGTTAATTATAGAAAATGATCTTGAAATCTAAGTGAAAAATTAGAGAAGTGAAGGTATATCTTAAGATAATCGATGAAATTTGAAGTGAATATGTGTCTTCAAGAAATCAAGTGAAATTTAAATTGAATATAAGTCTCCAGAAAATCTGGTGAAAATCGAAGTAAAGACAAATCTTTAGATAATCTGATAAAATTTGAAGTGAATGAAAGTCTTCAGAAAATCTGGTGAAAATTAAAGTGAACATAAATCTTAAGATAATTTGGTGATATTTGAAGTGAATATAAATCTTAAGAAAATCTGATGAAAATTGAAGTGAAGATAAATCTTAAGATAATCTCATGAAATTTGAAGTGAATATAAGTCTTCAGAAAATCTGGTCAAAATTTTAAGTGAAATAAGTCTTCAGAAAATCTGGTGAAAATTGAAGTGAACATAAATCTTAAGATAATCTGATAAAATTTAAAGTGAATATAAATCTTAAGAAAACTGATAAAAGTTGAAGGAAATATAAATATTAAAAAGTATGATGAAATTTAAAATGAATATAAGTCTTCAGAAAATCAAGTGAAATTTAAAGTGAATATAAGTCTTAAAAAAACTCTGTGAAAATTTAAGTGAAGATAAATCTTGAATAATCTGATGAAATTTAGTGAATATAAAATATTTCGAAAAATCTGTTGAAATTTGAAAGTAAATATAAGTCTTCAGAAAATATGGTGAAAATTGAAGTGAATATAAATCTTAAGATAATTTGATGAAATTTGAAGTGAATATAA
>CM038796.1:4076749-4115406 GCA_021764765.1 Vicia sativa | reverse complement strand
ATTTTCTAAAGACTTATATTCACTTTTAAATTTCACTTATTTCTGAAGACTTATATTCAATCTTTAGATTTTAACATATTTTAAGATTTTATATTTCTTCAATTTTCATCATATTTTCATATTTTTATATTCACTTAAATTTCACCGTATTATCTTAAGATTTATGTTCACTTCATTTTCACCAGATTTACTGAACACTATATTCACTTCAAATTTCACAGATTTTCAAGACTTATATTCACTTCTTAATTTCACCGATTTTCTGAAGACTTATATTCACTAAAAATTTCATCGACATTCAAGATTTATATTCACTTCCAATTTTCATCAGATTTTCTTGAAGACTATATTTACTTAGTTCCACTGATTTTTGAAGACTTATATTCACTTTAAATTTCATCGTACTTGTCTTAAGATTTATCTTCACTCAATTCTTCACCAAATTCTTGAACACTATATTCACTTTAAATTCACTTAATTTTCTGAAGACTTATATTCATTTAAATTTGCTAATTTTTTAATATTTATATTTCCTTCAATTTTCATTAGATTTTCTTAAGATTTATATTCACTTCTAAATTTCACCGATTATCTTAAGATTTATATTCACTTCATTTTCACCTTTATTTTCAAGACTTATATTCACTTCAAATTTCACCAGATTTTCTAAGACTTATATTCATTTCAAATTTTATCAGATTATCTTAAGATTTATATTCACCAATTTTCACTTTGATTTTCCAAGACTCTATAATCACTATAAAGTTTAATTCTGATTTTCAAGATATTCTATATTCACATTAAGTTTCACTAGATATTTTTAAGATTTATATCCTTCCAGTTTTCTACTGCAGGATTTATATTCACTTTCGAATTTCATCATTATCTTAAGATTTATCTCACTCAATTTCTCACCCTAATTTCCTTTAAATCACTTATAATTACTTCAAATTTCACCCCATTTTTTCAAGATTATATTCATTTCAAATTTCATTAGATTATCTAAGATTTATCTTCACTCCATTTTCACCAGTTTTTCTAAAGACTTATATTCACGTCAATTTAACTTGATTTTCTAAAGACTTATATTCACATTAAATTTCATCATATTTTTAAGATTTATATCCTTCAACTTTCATTAGATTTTCACAACATTATATCCACCTCGAATTTCAGATTGATCATTCAAGATTCATTCAACTTTAATTTCACCAGATTTTCTTAAGACTTTATATTCACCCCAAATTTCACCCGATTTTCTGAGACGAGAATTCACTTCAAATTTTGTCGTATTATCTTAAGATTTATATCACTTAAATTTTCACCACAGATTTTCTAAAGACATATTCACTTTAAATTTCACTTGATTTTCTGAAGACTTATATTCACTTTAAATTTCAAGATTTTTTAATATTTATATTTCTTCAATTTTCAATGTTTTAAGATTTATATTCACTTCAAATTTCACTGATTATCTTTAAGATTTATATTCACTTAAATTTTCACCAGATTTTCTGAAGACTTTTATTCAATTTTAAATTTCCTTTAGATTTTCTTGAAGACTTATATTTCACTTTAAATTTCACTCGATTTTTAAGAGTTATACTTCAAATTTTTAATGATTTTCAGATTTATATTCATTTCAAATTTCATCGATTTTTAAGATTTATGTTCATTTAAATTTTCAAAGATTTTCCAAGACTTATATTTATTTAAGAATTTCACCAGATTTTCCAAGACTTATATTCACTCAAATTTCATCGATTATCTTAAGATCATCTTCACTAAACTTCACAAGATTTTGAAGACTTATATTCACTTGTAAATTCACTTGATTATATTAAGACTTATATATTCACTTAAATTTCACCAGATTTTCTTAAGACTTATATTCACTTAATTTCAATGATTATCTTAAGATTTATCTTCACTTTAATTTTCACTAGATTTTCTAAAGACTTATATTCACTATAAATTCAACTTGATTTTCCTCAAGACTTATAATCACTTTAAATTTCATCATTTTTTATTAAGATTTATATATTCTTCAATTTTCATTAGATTTTCATAAGATTTATATTCACTTTAATTTCATCAGATTATTTTAAGATTTATCTTCACTTCACTTTCACCTTTCTCAAGACTTATATTCACTTCAAATTTCACTAGATTTTCAAGACTTATATTCACTTCAAATTTCATCGATTATCTTAAGATTTATGTTCACTTAAATTTTTCACTATGATTTTCTGAAGACTTATATTCACTTTTAAATTTCATATATTTTCTCAAGACTTATATTCACTTTAAATTTCACTTTATTTTTTAATATTTATATTTTCCAATTTCATCAGTTTTTTAAATTTATATTCAATCTTCAAATTTTCATCGATTATCTTAAGATTTATGTCTCACTCACTTTTCACCAGATTTTCAAGATTTATATTACTTCAAATTTTCACCAGATTTCTCTCAAGACTTATATTCACTTCCAAATTCCACATGAGATTTATTAAGATTTCTTATATTCACTTCAATTTTCATCAGATTATATTAAGATTTATGTTCACTCCAAATTTCACCAAATTATCTTAAGATTTATATTCACTTAATTTCACTTGATTTTCAGACTTATATTCACTCAAATTTCACCAGATTTTTCAAGATTATATTCACTTCAAATTTCACCGATTTTCCAAGACTTATATTCACTCAAATTTCATCAATTATCTTAAGATTTATTTTCACTTCAATTTCACGAGATTTTCTGAAGACTTTTATTCATTAAATTTACCAGATTTTCTGAAGACTTATATTCACTTCAAATTTCATCATATCTTTATTACTTTATTTCTTCAATTTTCACTATTTTCTTAAATTTATATTCACTTCAAATTTCACCTTGATTATCTTAAGATTTATGTTCACTTAATTTTCACCGATTTTCTAAAGACTTATTTTCTTCAAATTTATCAGAGATTTTCAGACTTATATTCACTTCAAATTTCATCAAATCATCCTAAGATTTATCTTCACTTCAATTTTCACCTCAATATTTTCTAAAGACTTATATTCACTTTAAATTTCACTTGATTTTTCAAGACTTATATTCACTTAAATTTCAATCAGATTTTTAAGATTTATATTCTTCAATTTTCATCAGATTTCTTAAGATTTATTTTCACTTAATTTCACCGATTATCTTAAGATTTATCTTCACTCAATTTTCACCAAGATTTTCTCAAGACTATATTCACTCTAAATTTCACTTGATTTTCTCAAGACTTATATTCACTTCAAATTTCATCAGATTATTTAAGATTTATCTTCACTTAAATTTTCACCTTACATATCTTAAGACTTTATTCACTTTATATTTCACTTCGATTTTCCAAGACTTATATTCACTTTAAATTTCATTAGATTTTCTTTAAATTATATTTCTCTAATTTCATCATCAGATTTTCTAAAGACTTATATTCAAATTCACCATCAGATTATCTTAAGATTAATATTCACTTAATTTCACCAGATTTTCTGAAGATTTATATTTACTTGACATTGCATTTTCCTAAGACTTATATTCACTTCAAATTTCATCAGATTATTTTAAGATTTATCTTCACTTCAATTTTCACCAGATTTTCTGAAGACATTTATTCACTTTAAATTTCACTTGATTTTCTGAAGACTTATATTCATTTTAAATTTCATCATATTTTTTTAAGATTTATATTTCCTTAAATTTTCATCGTTTTCATGATTTATATTCACTTTAAATTTTATCGATATCTTAAGATTTATGTTCACTTCAATTTTCACCTGATTTTCTGAAGACTTATATTCACTTAAAATTTCACCAGATTTTCTGAAGACTTATATTCACTTCAAATTCATCAGATTATCTTAAGATTTATCTTCACTTCAATTTTCACCAGATTTTCCTAACTTTATATTCACTTTAAATCATTTAATTTTCCAAGACTTATATCACTTAAATTTCAATGATTTACTATATCACTTTAATTTCATCAGATTTCTAAGACTTATATTCACTTCAAATTTCATCAGATTATCTTAAGATTTACATTTACTCATTTCACCGATTTTCTGACTTATATTCACTTCAAATTTCACTTGATTTTCAAGACTTATATTCACTCAAATTTCACCGATTTTATCTTAAGATTTATCTCACTTAAATTTCACTAGATTTTCTGAAGACTTATTCACTTTAAATTTCTGTTGATTTTCAAGACTTTATTCACTTTAAATTTCATCAGATTTTTAAGATTTATATATCCTTAATTTTCATCATTTTCTAAGATTTATATTCACTTCAAATTTCATCGATTATCTTAAGATTTATGTTCACTTCAATTTCACCAGATTTCTTCAAGACTTATTACTCAAATTTCACCGCATTTTCTCAAGACTTATATTCACTTCAAATTTCATCATTATCTTAAGATTTATCTTCCTTAAATTTTCACAAGATTTTTTTAAGACTTATATTCACTTTAAATTTCACTTTTTTTCCAAGACTTATATTCACTTTAAATTTCATCATTTTTTTATTTATATTTCCTTCAATTTCATCGATTTTCAAAGATTTATATTCACTTTAATTTTATCATTATTCAAGATTTATATTCACTTAAATTTCACCAGATTTTCCAAGACTTATTTCATCAAATTTCACTAGATTTTCAAGATTTATATTCACTTCAAATTTCATAGATTTTCTTAAGATTTATCTTCACTCAATTTTCATCAAATTTTTAAGATTATATTCACTTCAAATTTCACCAAATTATTTTAAGATTTATATCACTTCAATTCTTCCGATTTTCTAAGACTTTCATTCACTTCAAATTTCATCATTATCTTAAGATTTATCTACTCATTTTCAAATTTCAGATTTTCTGAAGACTTATATTCAATTTAAATTTCACTTGATTTTCTGAAGACACATATTCACTTAAATTTCATCCACATTTTAAGATTTATATTCACTAATTTCACCAGATTTTCTCAAGACTTATATTCACTATAAATTTAATTCGATTAAGACTTATATTCATTAAATTTACCAACTTTTTAAGATTATAGATCTTCAATTTTCATCGATTTCATTATTTATATTCACTTCTTTAAATTTCTTATAAGATTATCTTAAGATTTATCTTCACTTCAATTTTCACCATTTTTAAAGACTTATATTCACTTCAAATTTCACTTTATTTTCTAAGACTTATATTCACCAAATTTCACTGATTTATCTTAAGATTTATATTCACTTAAATTTTTACCTTTATTTTCAAGACTTTATTCACTTCAAATTTCACTTGATTTTCTTAGATTTATATTCACTTCAAATTTCACCAATTTTTTAAGATTTATATTTCTTCAATTTTCATCAGATTTTAAAGATTTCATTCACTTCAAATTTCATCAGATTATCTTAAGATTTATCTTCACTTCAATTTTCACCGTATCAAGACTTATATTCACTTTAAATTTCATATTTTAAGACTTATATTCACTTCAAATTTCATCCATTATCTTAAGATTTATCTTCACTTAAATTTTCACAAGATTTTAAGACTTATATTCACTTTAAATTTCACTTGATTTTCAAGACTTATATTCATTTAAATTTCATCATATTTTTTAAGATTTATATTTCCTTCAATTTCCGTATTTTCTTAGATTTATATTCACTTTAAATTATCATATTATCTTAAGATTTATCTTCACTTAATTTTCACCAGATTTTCTGAAGACTTATATTCACTTCAAATTTCACCGATTTTCTAAGACTTATATTCACTTCAAATTTCACTCATTATCTTAAGATTTATCTTCACTTAATTTTCACCAATTTTCTCAAGACTTATATTCACTTAAATTTCACTTGATTTTCTCGAGACTTATATTCACTAAATTTCATCAGATTTTTTAGAATTATATTCCTTTCAATTTCATCAGATTTTCTTAAGATTTATATTCACTTCAAATTTCATCAGATTATCTTAAGATTTATGTTCACTTCAATTTTCACCAGATTTTCTGAAGACTTATATTCACTTCAAATTTCACCAGATTTTCTAAAGACTTATATTCACTTCAAATTTCATCAGATTATCTTAAGATTTATCTTCACTTCAATTTTCACCAGATTTTCTGAAGACTTATATTCACTTTAAATTTCACTTGATTTTCTGAAGACTTATATTCACTTTAAATTTCATCATTTTTTAAATATTTATATTTCCTTCAATCTTCACTGATTTCTTAAGATTTATATTCACTCTAAATTTTACCAGATTATCTTAAGATTTATGTTCACTTCAATTTTCACCAGATTTTCAAGACTTATATTCACTTCAAATTTCACCCATTTTCAAAGACTTATATTCAAATTTCATCGATTATCTTAAGATTTATTTTCACTAATTATCCAGATTTTCTAAAGACTTATTTACTTCAAATTTTAATTAGATTTTCTCAAGACTATATTCACTCAAATTTCATCAGATTATCTTAAGATTTATCTTCACTTAAATTTTCACCGTATTTACAAGACTTTTATTCACTTTAAATCTCACTTAATTTTCTGAAGACTTATATTCACTTTAAATTTCATCTGATTTTTATAAGAATTATATTTCCTTCAATTTACATCAGATTTTCTAAAGATTTATATTCACTTTAAATTTCATCAGATTTTCTTAAGATTTATGTTCACTTCAATTTTCACCATATTTTTTGAAGACTTATATTTACTTAAATTTCCTATTTCCAAGACTTATATTCACTTCAAATTTCATCAGATTATCTTAAGATTTATCTTCACTTAAATTTTCACAAGGTTTTTTTAAGACTTATATTCACTTTAAATTTCACTTGATTTTCTGAAGACTTATATTCATTTTAAATTTCATCATACTTTTTAATATTTATATTTCCTTCAACTTTTATCAGGTTTTCTTATGATTTATATTCACTTTAAATTTTTATCAGATTATCTTAAGATTTATGTTCACTTCAATTTTCACCATATTTTCTGAAGACTTATTTCACTTCAAATTTTGACCAGATTTTCTGAAGACTTATATTCACTTCAAATTTCATGAGATTATCTTAAGATTTATCTTCACTTCAATTTTCATCAGATTTTCTTAAGATTTATATTCACTTCAAATATCACCAAATTATCTTAAGATTTATGTTCACTAATTTCACTGATTTTCCCAAGACTTATATCTCACTTCAAATTTTATCTATTATCTAAAGATTTGTCTTACTTTCATTTTCACTTATTTTCGAGACTTATATTCAATTTAAAATTCACTTGATTTTCTCAAGACACATATTCATCAAATTTCAAATTATCTTAAGATATACCTTCACTCAATATTCACTAGATTTTCTGAAGACTTATATTCATATTAAATTTCATCAGATTTTTTGAAGATTTATAGATCCTTCAATTTTCATCAGATTTTCATTAGATTTATATTCACTTCGAATTTCATCAGATTATCTTAAGATTTATCTTCACTTCAATTTTCACCAGATTTTCTGAAGACTTATATTCACTTCAAATTTCACCAGATTTTCTGAAGACTTATATTCACTTCAAATTTCATCAGATTATCTTAAGATTTATCTTCACTTAAATTTTCACCAGATTTTCTGAAGACTTTTATTCACTTTAAATTTCACTTGATTTTCTGAAGACTTATATTCACTTTAATTTTCATCAGATTTTTTTAAGAATTATATTTCCTTCAATTTTCATCATTTTCTAAAGATTTATATTCACTTCAAATTTCATCAGATTATCTTAAGATTTATGTTCACTTCAATTTTCACCAGATTTTCTGAAGACTTATATTTACTTAAAATTTCTCCAGATTTTCTGAAGACTTATATTCACTTCAAATTTCATCAGATTATCTTAAGATTTATCTTCACTTAAATTTCACAAGGTTTTTTTAAGACTTATATTCACTTTAAATTTCACTTGATTTTCTGAAGACTTATATTCATTTTAAATTTCATCATACTTTTAAATATTTATATTTCTCAATTTTACTGATTTTCTTATATTTATATTCACTTAAAATTTTATCAGATTATTAAGATTTATGTTCACTTCAATTTTCACCAGATTTTCTGAAGACTTATTTCACTTCAAATTTTGACCAGATTTTCTGAAGACTTATATTCACTTCAAATTTCATGAGATTATCTTAAGATTTATCTTCACTTCAATTTTCATCAGATTTTCTTAAGATTTATATTCACTTCAAATATCACCAAATTATCTTAAGATTTATGTTCACTTTAATTTTCACCAGATTTTCTGAAGACTTTCATTCACTTCAAATTTCATCAGATTATCTAAAGATTTGTCTTTACTTCGATTTTCACCAGATTTTCTGGAGACTTATATTCAATTTAAATTTCACTTGATTTTCTGAAGACACATATTCACTTCAAATTTCATCAGATTATCTTAAGATATATCTTCACTTCAATTTTCACTAGATTTTATGAAGACTTATATTCACTATAAATTTAACTTGATTTTCTGAAGACTTATATTCATATTAAATTTCATCAATTTTTTTAAGATTTATAGATCCTTCAATTTTCATCAGATTTTTAGATTTATTCACTCTGAATTTCATAAGATTATCTTAAGATTTATCTTCACTCAATTTCACCGATTTCAAGACTTATATTCACTTCAAATTTCACCAGATTTTCTGAAGACTTATATTCACTTCAAATTTCATCAGATTATCTTAAGATTTATCTTCACTTAAATTTTCACCAGATTTTCTGAAGACTTTTATTCACTTTAAATTTCACTTGATTTTCTCAAGACTTATATTCACTTTAATTTTCATCATATTTTTTTAAGAATTATATTTCCTTCAATTTTCATCAGATTTTCTAAAGATTTATATTCACTTCAAATTTCATCAGATTATCTTAAGATTTATGTTCACTTCAATTTTCACCAGATTTTCTGAAGACTTATATTTACTTAAAATTTCACCAGATTTTCTGAAGACTTATATTCACTTCAAATTTCATCAGATTATCTTAAGATTTATCTTCACTAAAATTTTCATGTGGTTTTAAGACTTATATTCACTTTAAATTTCTTGATTTTCTAAGACTTATATTCATTTTAAATTTCATCATTTTTAATATTTATTTCCTTCAATTTATCAGATTTTCTTAAGATTTATATTCACTTTAAATTCTTACTGATTATCTTAAGATTTATTCACTTCAATTTTCACCGATTTTCTGAAGACTTATTTCACTTCAAATTTTGACCAGATTTTCTGAAGACTTATATTCACTTCAAATTTCATGAGATTATCTTAAGATTTATCTTCACTTCAATTTTCATCAGATTTTCTTAAGATTTATATTCACTTCAAATTTCACCAAATTATCTTTAGATTTATATTCACTTAATTTTCACTCGATTTTCTCAAGACTTTCATTCACTTCAAATTTTATCAGATTATCTAAAGATTTGTCTTTACTTCAATTTCACCAGATTTTCTGGAGACTTATATTCAATTTAAATTTCACTTGATTTTCTGAAGACACATATTCACTTCAAATTTCATCAGATTATCTTAAGATATACCTTCACTTCAATTTTCACTAGATTTTCTGAAGACTTATTTTCACTATAAATTTAACTGGATTTTCTGAAGACTTATATTCATATTAAATTTCATCAGATTTTTTGAAGATTTATAGATCCTTCAATTTTCATCAGATTTTCATTAGATTTATATTCACTTCGAATTTCATCAGATTATCTTAAGATTTATCTTCACTTCAATTTTCACCAGATTTTCTGAAGACTTATATTCACTTCAAATTTCACCAGATTTTCTGAAGACTTATATTCACTTCAAATTTCATCAGATTATCTTAAGATTTATCTTCACTTAAATTTTCACAGATTTTTCAAGACTTTATTCACTTTAAATTTCACTTGATTTTCTGAAGACTTATATTCACTTTAATTTTCATCAGATTTTTAAGATTTATATTTCCTTCAATTTTCATCAGATTTTCTACAGATTTATATTCACTTCAAATTTCATCAGATTATCTTAAGATTTATGTTCACTTCAATTTTCACCAGATTTTCTGAAGACTTATTTACTTAAATTTCACCGATTTTTCTCAAGACTTATATTCACTTAAATTTCATCACATTATCTTAAGATTTATCTTCACTAAATTTTCACAAGGTTTTTAAGACTTATATTCACTTAAATTTCACCTGATTTTCAGAAGACTTATATTCATTTTAAATTTCAATACTTTTTAAGATTTATATTCCTTCAATTTTATCGTTTTCTTAAGATTTATATTCACTTAAATTATTGATTATCTTAAGATTTATGTTCACTTCAATTTTCACCAGATTTTCTAAAGACTTATTTCACTTCAAATTTCATCATATTTTCTGAAGACTTATATTCACTTCAAATTTCATGAGATTATCTTAAGATTATATTCACTTCAAATTTCATCAGATTTTCTGAAGATTTATATTCACTTCAAATTTCATCAAATTATTTTAAGATTTATGTTCACTTTATTCACTCAGATTTTCAAGACTTTATCACTTCAAATTTCATCGATTATCTTAAGATTTATCTTCACTTCAATTTTCACCATTTTTAAAGACTTATATTCACTTTAAATTTCACTTGATTTTCTCAAGACATATTCACTTCAAATTTCATCAGATTATTTAAGATATATCTTCACTTCAATTTTCACCAGATTTTCTGAAGACTTATATTCATTTTAAATTTCACTTGATTTTCTGAAGACTTATATTCACTCAAATTTCATGATTTTTAAGATTTATTTCCTTCAATTTCATCGATTTTCAAAGATTTATATTTACTCTCAAATTTCATCGATTATCTTAAGATTTATCTTCACTTCAATTTTCACGATTTTCTAAAGACTTATATTTCTTCAAATTTCACCGATTTTCGAAAGACTTATATTCACTTCAAATTTCATCGATTATCTTAAGATTTATCTTCACATAAATTTTCACCTTTTTTTCAAGACTTATATTCACTTTAAATTTCACTTGATTTTCTCAAGACTTATATTCACTTTAAATTTCATATTTTTTAAGAATTATTATATTTCATCAATTTCATCAGATTTTCTTAAGATTTATATTCACTTAAATTTCACTTAGATTATCTTAAGATTTATGTTCACTTCATTTTCACTTTCTCAAGACTTATATTTACTTAAAATTTCACCGATTTTCTAAAGACTTATATTCACTCAAATTTCATTAGATTATCTTAAGATTTATCTTCACTTAAATTTTCATGTTTTTAAGACTTATATTCACTTTAAATTTCACTGATTTTCTTAAATTTATATTCACTTAAATTTCATCATATTTTTTTATATTTATATTCCTTCAATTTTCACTCTATTTTTTAAGACTTATATTCATCAAATTTCACGATTATCTTAAGACTTATATTCATTCAATTTTCACCAGATTTTCTGAAGACTTATATTCACTTAAATTTCATCATATTATCTTAAGACTTATATTCACTTCAAATTTCATTAGATTATCTTAAGATTTATCTTCACTTAAATTTCACAAGATTTTGAGAGACTTATATTCACTTTAAATTTCACTTTATTTTTAGACTTATATTCACTTTAAATTTCATCATATTTTTTAAGACTTATTTCACTTCAATTTCACTGTTTTCTTAAGATTTATATTCACTTTAAATTTCATAAGATTTTCTTAAGATTTATATTCACATCAATTTTCACCGATTTTCAAGACTTTATTCACTTCAAATTTTCACCAGATTTTTGAAGACTTATATTCATTTCAAATTTCATGAGATTATCTTTAATTATCACTTCAAATTTCACAGATTTTCTTAAGATTTATATTTACTTCAAATTTCACTTATTATTCAAGTTTTTAATTTTCACCATATTTCAAGACTTATATTCACTTCATATTTCTCGATTATCTAAAGATTTATCTTCTCTTCAATCACCGATTTTCTGAAGACTTATATTTACTTTAAATTTCACTTGATTTTTAGACTTATATTCACTTTAAATTTCATTTTTTAAGATTTATATTCCTTCAATTTTCATCGATTTTCTAAGATTTATATTCACTTAATTTCATAATTATCTTAAGATTTATGTTCACTTCAATTTTCACCAGATTTTCTGAAGACTTATATTCACTTCAAATTTCACCAGATTTTCTAAAGACTTATATTCACTTCAAATTTCATTAGATTATCTTAAGATTTATCTTCACTTCAATTTTCACAAGATTTTCTGAAGACTTATATTCACTTTAAATTTCACTTGATTTTCTGAAGACTTATATTCACTTTAAATTTCATCGATGATTTTAAGATTTATATTTCCTTCAATTTTCATCAGATTTTCTTAAGATTTATATTCACTTCAAATTTCATCAGATTATCTTAAGATTTATGTTCACTTCAATTTCAATTTTCAAGACTTTACCACCACCGCATTTTCCAAGACTTATATTCACTTCAAATTCATAAGATTTTTTAAGACTTATATTCACTTCAATTTCATTTGATTTCTTAAAATTTATCATCACTTCAATTTTCACAAGAATTTTTTAAGACTTATATTCACTTTAAATTTCACTTGATTTTTAAGACTTATGTTTCACTTTAATTTCACTTATTTTTTAAGATTTATATTTCTTCAATTTTCACTAGATTATTTAAGATTTATTCTCTTCAATTTCACTAGATTTATCTTAAGATTTATATTCACTTCAAATTTCACCATTTTCAAGACTTATATTCACTTAAAATTTCACTGATTTCTCAAGACTTATATTCACTTCAAATTTCAAATTTCTCAAGATTTATATTAATTTCATATCACAAGATTTTCTCAAGACTTATATTCACTTCAAATTTAATCATTTTTAAAATTTATATTTCATTCAAATTTCATCGGATTTTCTATGACTTTATATTGACTTTAAATTTCATCATATTATCTTAAGATATTCACTTCAATTTCACCAAATTTTCTAAGATTTATATTCACTAAAATTTCATCATATTTCAAGACTTATATTCACTTAAAATTTCACAGATTATTTAAAGACTTATATTCACTTCAAATTTCATTAGATTTTCCTAAAATTTATTTTCACTTAAATTTCATAAGATTTTTGAAAATTTATTTCTCAATTTATAATCACTAAATTTCATCGATTATTCTTAAGATTTATATTCACTTAATTTCACCAGATTTTTTGATGACTTATATTCACTTAAATTTTGTGAAGACTTATATTTAGTTTAAATTTCTCGTATTTTTAAGATTTATATTTCTTCAATTTTAATTCATTTTCTTAAGATTTATATTCACTTCAAATTTCATCTAATTATCTTAAGATTTATGGCACTCAATTTTCTCCAGATTTTAAGACTTATATTCACTTAAAATTTCACCAGATTTTCTGAATTTATATTCACTTCAAATTTCATCGATTATCTTAAGATTTATCTTCACTTCATTTCACCAGATTTTGTAAAGACTTATATTTACTTTAAATTTCAATTGATTTTTAAGACTTATATACACTTTAAATTTCATCAGATTTTTAAGATTTATATTTCCTTCAATTTCATCATATTTCTTAAGATTTATTCATCAAATTTCATCAGATTATCTTAAGATTTATATTCACTCAATTTTCACAAATTTCTGAAGACTTATATTCACTTCAAATCACCGATTTTCTAAGACTACTATTCACTTCTAATTTCAAAGATCAAGAATTAAATTCACTTAAATTTCATGATTATCTTGATTTATCTTCACTTCAATTTTCACTAGATTTTCCAAGACTTATAATCATTTTAAATTTCACTGATTTTGAAGACTTATATTCACTTTAAATTTCATCAGATGTTTTTAAGATTTATATATCCTTCAATTTTCATCAGATTTTCTTAAGATTTATATTCACTTCAAATTTCACCTGATTATCTTAAAATTTATGTTCACTTCAATTTTCACCAGATTTTCTGAAGACTTATATTCACTTCAAACACCAGAATTTCTGAAGACTTATATACACTTCTAAATTCATCAGATTTTCTGAAGACTTATATTCACTTCAAATTTCATCAGATTATGTTAAAATTTATCATCACATCAATTTTCACAAGAATTTCTGAGGACTTATATTCACCTTAAATTTCACTTTATTTTCGGAAGACTTATATTCACTTTAAATATCATCAAATTTTTTTAAGATTTATATTTCCTTCAATTTTCATCAGATTATCATAAGATTTATGTTCTCTTCAATTTTCACTAGATTTACTGAAGACTTATATTCACTTCAAATTTCACCAATTTTCTGAAGACTTATATTCACTTAAAATTTCATCAGATTTTCTGAACACTTATATTCACTTCAAATTTCATCAAATTTTCCGAAGACTTATATTAATTTCAATATTCACAAGATTTTCTGAAGACTTATAATCACTTCAAATTTAATCATTTTTTTTAAGATTTATATTTCATTCAAATTTAATCGGATTTTCTTATGACTTATATTTACTTCAAATTTCATCATATTATTTTAACATTTATGTTCACTAATTTTCACCAAATTTTCAAGATTTATATTCACTTAAAATTTCATCATATTTTCAAGACTTATATTCACTTAAAATCTCAATGATTTATGAAGACTTATATTCACTTCAAATTTCACTGATTTTCTGAATACTTATTTTCACTTCAAATTTCATAAGACTTTTTGAAAATTTATATTTCCTTCAATTTTCATAGGATATTGTTAAGATTTATATTCACTTCAAATTTCATCAGATTATCTTAAGATTTATCTTCACTTAAATTTTCACCAGATTTTTTGAAAACTGATATTCACTTTAAATTTCATCATATTTTTTTAATATTTATATTTCCTTCAATTTTCATCAGGTTTTCTTAAGATTTATATTCACTTCAAATTTTATCCGATTATCTTAATATTTATGTTCACTTCAATTTTCACCAGATTTTCTGAAGACTTATTATACACTTCAAATTTTGACCAGATTTTCTAAAGACTTATATTCACATCAAATTTCATGAGATTATCTTAAGATTTATCTTCACTTCAATTTTAACCAGATTTTGTGAAACTTATATTCACTTTAAATTTCACTTGGTTTTCTGAAGACTTACATTCAGTTTAAATTTCCTCAGATTTGTTTAAGATTTATCTTTCCTTAAATTTTCATCAGATTTTCTTAAGAATTATATGCACTTCAAATTTCATCAGATTATCTTAAGATTTACGTTCAATTAAATTTTCACCAGCTTTTCTGAAGACTTATATTCACTTCAAATTTCACCAGATTTTCTGAAGACTTGTATTCACTTCAAATTTCATCAGATTATCTTAAGATTTATCTTCACTTCGATTTTCACCCGATTTTCGAAAGACTTATATTCACTTTAAATTTCACTTGACCAAGACTTATATTCACTCTAAATTTCATCAAATTTTTAATATTTATATTTCCTTCAATTTTATCGATTTTCATAAGATTTATATTCACTTCAAATTTCATCGATTATCTTAAGATTTATGTTCACTTCAATTTCACCAGATTAAGACTTATATTCACTTCAAATTTCACCAGATTTAAAGAGTTATATTCACTTCAAATTTCACGATTATCTTTTAAGATTTATCTCATTTCAATTTTCACTAGATTTTCTCAAGACTTATAATCACTTTAAATTTCACTTGATTTTTGAAGACTTATATTCACTTTAAATTTCATCGATGTTTTAAGATTTATATCCTTCAATTTCATTAGATTTTCTTAAGATTTATATTCATCCCTTCACCAGATTATCTTAAGATTTATGTTCATTTCAATTTTCACCAGATTTTCTAAAGACTTATAATCACTTCAAATTTCACGAGATTTTCTAAAGACTTACATTAACTTCAAATTTCACGATTTTCTCAAGACTTATATTCACTTCAAATTTCATCGATTATCTTAAGATTTATCATCACTTCGCCACTTTATTTTTAAGACTTATATTCACTTTAAATTTCGCTTGATTTTCTGAAGACTTATATTCACTTTAAATATCATTAGATTATTTTAAGATTTATATTTCCTTCAATTTTCATCAGATTTTCTTAAGATTTATATTCACTTCAAATTTCATCAGATTATCTTAAGATTAATGTTCACTTAATTTTCACCAGATTTTCAAGACTAATATTTACTTAATATTTCACCAAATTTTCTAAGACTTATCTTCACTTTAAATTTCACCAGATTTTCTGAGGACCTATATTCAATTCAAATTTCATTGGATTATCTTAAGATTAAGCTTCAATTCAATTTTCACCAGAATTTCTGAAGACTTATATTCCCTTTAAATTTCACTTGATTTTCTATAGACTTATATCACTGTAAATTTAATAAGATTTTGTTAAGATTTCTATTTCCTTCAATTTTCATCATATTTTCTTAAGATTTAAATTCACTTCCAATTTCATTAGATTAATTTAAGATTTATGTTCACTCAATTTTCATTGAATTTCTAAGAACTATATTCACTCAAATTAACCAGATTTTCTAAAGACATATATTCACTTCAAATTTCACCGATTATCTTAAGATTTATCTTCACTTAATTTTCACTAGATTTTCAAGACTTATATTCACTTTAGATTTCATCGCTTTTTAAGATTTATATCCTTCAATTTTCACCGATTTTCTTAATATTTATATCAAATTTCACCCGATTATCATAAGATTTATGTTGACTTTAATTTTCACCATTTTTGAAGACTTTGATAGCTTCAATAGATATACTCGCCCAACGTGAAACTCTGAGAGTTTTACCTTCTTCTTGTCAAACTTACTATCCTCTGAGAGTTTCCTTTAACGCCAAACCTTCACCAATCATCGATGGTTTATGCTCTTTCGTTCGCTCAAGTCCTTCATGTGATCCGCAAAGCACACAACAACAACGCCGATCTTCATCATCTATCTTCACATCAATATTTTCAAGATTAAAACCATCTTGTTGAAACTTCTTCAAATTATCTTGAATGAATACAATGCTTGCTTAGGTAGAGTCGATTCACCAACGATTTGGTCATGTACAAACTTTCAAGTTTCACGATAACCCTCACGACATCGCCTCCTTTGATACATTTCGAAGAAACTTATCACCAAGGCTCAACAAAATTGCACTGTATCCCATGAACATGCATTTAAGAGCTCTAGGTTCACCTTGTCTTTCCTAAGTATTGGCTACGCCAATACTCCTCAGTTTGTCAAGATCTAGTGGATGTCCCGACCAAACTTCTTCAGTTGTCTTCATATCTAACGCAGTCAAAGGACATCTATTTATCCGATATGTTGATGTTGAAACAAATTTCACCCCAAAAAAACACATTTTAACACAACACTAGTTAATATGCATCTAACTCTTTCCAAGATTCGATTAAACCTTTCATCCAAACCATTTTGTTGTGGTGTTCTCCAATAATATGTGCCTTGCAATACTAGAGGAAGCACAAAAGCTATTGAATGCCTATCATGAAATTCAAGGCAAATGTTTGTTCTTAACCTTGACCTTTCTACCGCTTTGATTTTCACCGTAGTCTTCCAACCTTTGAAATTCTCAAAAGTTTCATCCTTAGTCTTCTAGATGAATACCCATAACTTTATGGAATAGTCATTCACAATGGATAGAAAATACCTTGCTCCCGAGTTGATGGACACTTTGCAGCCCCAAAGATCAGATAGATGTAATCAGGGATCCATGTGTTCTTTGTTTGCCTTTGTTGAACTTTACTCAAGAAGATTTCCAAGTACATAGGGTTCTCAAAACTTTTTCGACTTTGTCTCCACCAAGCAAATTTTGTTTCAATCAATTGCACTTTCATTAACATGGCCCAATATCATGTTCTAGATTTTCATCTCGACAAAGGCCTTGGATACAACATTTATCAAACCACTTACAACTTCACCGAGGATATACAAGCCATGTCTCTTCACGCCTCTCAAGAATTCCTTCAACCCTTCATGACTCTTAGGATACTTTCTCTCCTTGAAAACATATCCTTTCTTGTCGAATTCACCAATGTAAATCAAATTTCTTTAAATCGTATATCCGACTTCAATAATAACCTTATTGACTCATCATGGAGCTTGAATCTCACATATCCAACACCTAAAATCATGCAAGCTTTGTTGTTTCCCAACAATACAGGTCCACCATCTTGATCACATAATTCGACAAGTCTTTGTTTGAGTCATGTGACAAGTGCACCTAGAATCCATAATCCACTCCTTCACTGGTTCTTTCAAAACCAGTACATCGGATGAGTCGAAATCATCTTGAACAATAGTTGCATTGCCATTATCCTTACCTCCATGATCTTTCGTGCGCTCAGGAACACCTTTCTTGTGTGACCCTTCTTCTTGCAATGATAGCTTTGAATACGGATACTTCACCACGTAAAACTTCGCTGACTTTACCTTCTTCTTGTCGAACTTACTATCCTTTCATGAATTTTCCTTTAACGCCAAACCTTCACCAACTGTCAAATTTTTATGCTCCTTCGCTCGCTCAAGTCCTTCAATACAAGGTTGATAACACTTCAAAGGTCGGACTTTCATCCTACAATGGGCTTCTTTGAAGTCAACATGTGATGGGCAAACAAACAAACAACAACAACGCTTAATCTTCATCATCTATCTTCACATCAATATTTTCAAGATCAAAACTAGCTTGTTGAATGCTTTCTTCAAATTATCTTGAATGAATACAACTTGCTTTAGGTAGTCGATTCACCAACGATTTGGTCATGTACAAACTTTCAAGTTTCACATATAACCCTGTCGCCGCCTCCTTTGATACCATCAAGAAACTTATCACCAAGGCTCAACAAAATTGCACCGCTCTATCATCGCCATCTTCTTAGTTGTCGTTAACGCTCGTCATGGTCGATTCTCCTTCAACGCTCCAAACAACCCTCAGAACCAAGAGGCTTTCATCTCAAGCGCCACAAGCCAAAATCGTTTACTCCGATGAACTTTTCAATCTCATAATTTGTTGAAGGCATCTTTTCCACGCTCACTGCACCAATTTGTTAGGAATCGGATGCCTTAGAAACAAAGTATAAACTAGTTGCTTAATGATCAAGAAACAAACAAGGGTAAAAAATATTAGGAACACGGTGACTACAAGGAATTGTTATTAACGTTATTCTTTCCTTTATCTTCAAAACAAGATTATAAGTATACAAGAATAACAAATAACCCTCTCACCCTAAATTAGTATTTGCAGTATACAATGATGAGAGACTAGTATGCTATTTATAATAAACCTAACATACTAAACTAATGGGATTTTATCACAAATACTCATTACAAGCTAACTTATGGTACAAGCTAACTTAAACAATTGGACATAACTAACATGCCCAATTCGAAATGCTAATAACCCTAGCATTTCGACACCCACATACTAGAACACACTTTAACTACAGTATGGAGGTCTTTGGCACCAGCATGTGAACAGACTTCGACGGTATGCTCAATCCTGAACCGAAGCTACCCTTCAACCCAATATCTCACACATTATGATTATGTCACGCTCAAAATGAATTTTGAATTCATTTGTAAACACATAAGTCGTTTAATGTTTTCTTCATTGTTGCCTCCGATATGAAACATATATTTTGTTGCTTCTGAGAGAATTTTTTTGTCTTTTATATGATTTTAAAAGTAGATTTTCTTTTTAATTTTGTTACCGCCTCACCTTGTCTCAATGTTACATGATCTAAAGTGGAATTAAAACATATAATAAATAGAAACCTAAGGAGATTGTTGTTTTCATATTCACGTATGTTGTGGATTATTTTAATTATTTATTTATTTATTTTAGTTAAATATAAATGTATTGTGGAAGAAAACTTAGAGAAAAATTAGTTATTTTAAATATATTATAATTAAAATAAATAAATGATAAATTACTAAATTAACACTAATTTTGACTCAAAAATTGTTTCAATGACTTAACAACTTTAACTAATAAGATTAAAATGTATTGTGGGAGAAAATTTAGAGAAAATTAGTTATTTTAAATATAATATAATTAAAATAAATAAATGATAAATTACTAAATTAACCCTAATTTTGGTTCCAAAAATTGTTTCATATTCATGTGGCTGTTGTGGATTATTTTAATTATTTATTTTATTTATTTAAAATATAAATGTATTGTGGAAGAAAACTTAGTTATTTTAAATAATATAATTAAATAAATAATAAATTATTAAACTAAAATGTATTGTGGGAGAAAACTTAGGAGAAAAATTAATTATTTTAAATATAATATAATTAAAATAAATAAATGATAAATTATTAAATTAACCCTAGTTTCGGCTATTTTAAATATAATATAATTAAAATAAATAAACGATAAATTACTAAATTAACCCTAATTTTGGCTCCAAAATTGTTTCAATGACTTAACAACTTTAATTAATAAGATACACAAGTGAATTCATTTGTAAGCATAAGTCATGTTTAACGCCTCTTCAATGATGCCTCAATATGAAACATATCTTTTTTGTTGCTTCTTGAGATAGAACATTTTGTCTTTTATAACAGATTTTAAAAGTAAATTTTCTTTTTAATTTTTATTACTGTCTCACCTTGTCTCAATGTTACCCATTATTTAAAGTGGAATTAAAATATATAATAAATACAAACTGCAAGGAAATTGTTTTTTTCATATTCACGTGGATATTTGGATTATTTTAATTATTTATTTATTTTTAATTAAATATAAATGTATTGTAGAAGAAAACTTAGAAGAAAAATTATTATTTTAAATATAATATAATTAAAATAAATAAATAATAAATTATTAAATTAATCCTAATTTTGACTCCAAAAATTGTTTCAATGACTTAACAACTTTAATTAATAAGATTAAAATGTATTGTGGGAGAAAACTTAGGATAAAATTAGTTATTTTAAATATAATATAGTTAAATAAATAAATAAATAATAAATTACTAAATCAACCCTAATATTGATTTCAAAAATTGTTTCATATTCAGGTGGGTATAGTGGATTATTTTAACTATTTATTTATTTTGTTTAATTAAAATATAAATGTATTGTGAGATAAAAATTAGTTATTTTAATTAATATAACTAAAATAAATAAATAATAAATTACTAAATTAAAATGTATTATGAGAAAAAATTAGAAAAAATTAGTTATTTTAAATATAATATAATTAAATTAAATAAATAAATGATAAATTATTAAATTAACCTTAATTTTAACTTTAAAAGTTTATTCAATGACTTAACAACTTTAATTAATAAGATATACAAGTAAAATATTTTTTCTCCATACTACAAAAATATTAAAAAATTTTTTTTTATAGTTAAGACAACATAGAAAAACATATTTTTTTTTATTTTTAAAACACAACATCATTTTTAATTCATTATTAATCAATTTTACATCCATATAATTATTTTATTCATCATCATTCTAAATATATATATATATATATATATATATATATATATATATATATATATATATATATATATATATATATATATATATATATATATATATATATATATATATATATATATATATATATATATATATATATATATATATATATATATATATATATATATATATATATATATATATATATATATATATAAGACATAAAGAACCATCAAAACATAAGTCTAAACTCCTAAAAATATATTTACACATCCAATTATAGTATGTAGAAGCATATACCATTTAATAAAATAGTTTTTTGATTCAATGACTAATAATCATAGTTTCAAATTGAGATCTATAATAGTATATGCAATCACAATATAACATTGCATTTTCACATATTTTACCGCAATATAATGATTCACGTTATAATAATTTAAAACCCATGAATTTAATAGTCAAGTCTATTTACAAAAGCAAGAGAGTTACTAGTCAATGAAGCAAGATTGCCAACACTAGTTTTAATCTTCTTTGCACAGAAGATCTCACTTCCATTTCATCAAACTCATCCGTACATGTTCCCGCATTTGTTATAGCCGAACTCATCCATGTCTTTATAGTATCCCATTGAAACTTGTCATCACTAGTTCTAGTACCATTCAAATGCACAAGCCCATCCGCCGATTGCTCGAGCGAATCCACCGTGTCGTCCACATTTTCCCTGCAATCGGCGACGACCAATGTTTCGGCATGTTAGTTTCTTGAGCTTAGGCTTTTCAATGTGGTTGATGCACTTCTGCCGATTTTAGAGCTAGGTAAATGGAGATTTTGGTGAGGGTGAAAGTGTTTGTTTTGATTTTTGATGTGTATGGGGAGAGTGACTTGTAGCAAACGTTAGGTATGTGGTTGAGTTGCATTGGTTCTTTAAGAACTTTTGTAGGTTGTTGATGTGGAATTTGTGGTGGTGTTGGTGCATGTAGATGCTGTGGATTGAATTAGAGTTGAGATGAATACAAGGGTGAAAGTTATTTTGAAGAGATTATGCAATTGGAATGCCATTTTGTTTGCTTTCTATGTATTGGTTTAATGCAAATGCACATAAGGGGGTTTTATATGTCAAGTTAGGCAAATTTGTTAACTTGTATGATAAATTGATTTTGTTTACAAGCAATGCTACACCTTACAAGAAGGATTGTATGTGGCACATGTTGATTTCGTAGTATTGTCAAAATACACGTAATAATAACATGAATCTAGATCGCGTGAGAAATAATATAAGATGAAATAGTTAAGAGAAAATAGGATGCACATGATCTCATAATTGACTTTGATTGAATGTATTATTGAACTACACCAATTTATTTGGTATGTTGTGATTTGCAGGAGGGTATTGTGATTTGCAGGAGGGTATGTTGATAAATTTTGTTAAAATAACTTGTCATATTAAACAAGTTCAAATTAAATCAGATTATAGAGGATAAGCATAGGAATTTCTTTATCCAATTCATACTTTTTAAAAATAAAAATATATTTCAGGCATATGATCATCTCATACAATTTATTTGTTTTTGAGATTCATCTATTTTACAACAAATTTTTTCCATAAATGCACTGGATATAAATCGTAAACACTTCCAATTAATATTAATGGTTCGTCAAATTTGCAGTAAAACAGAGAAATATTCACTATTACTTTTCTCATGTAAAATAGTACAACATAAGACATAATATTAGCATCGATAAAATACCAAGTCTAGAGTTTCATTCAATATTTGGCAAACTATAAGTTGAAGTACATTTTGAATAAATTTTATCATGAAATGGAAAGAACTTAAAACGAATAAATTATATATGAGAGGGTGCTAATCGAAATATATTTTCATTTTTAGAAGTATCAAAATTATATAGGAGCTTTTCACCCCTATGGAATAAAATAAGAAACCCCTGCATACGCATGTGATATATTATAATTAAAATAAAAATAAAGTATTCTTTAAAGATGCAAATATGAAAAATATTCTTTACAAAAAGTTAATAATTTCAAATCTAAATTCCAATAGATTAAATTACATATTTCATAAAAAAAACTTACCACTTTAAACACTTAAAAGAGTGCCCCAAAGTACTTATAGCATTTCCATTTTATAGCAGAATATGTGTTTAAGTTAAAAGGTTTTGATTGAATTGTTGATAAAAAATCAGTTTAAAAATCATGATTATTCTAGTTTGACATAAAACATATTTAAATTAAATAAAATGTTGATTGAATAGCACTAACCTTCAAGTCTTTAAATAATTTGAATAAATGTGTTCACTGTCTATTAAGGTTGATTGAAGAATCAATTTAAATGTGGTATTAGTCCATCAACAGATTCAGATTTGTGTATGATGTTACGTTTAAGCTTGTACTATATATATTTGACCAAAAAAATAGTTCCTTGATTTCAACTGACAGAAATGTCAGAATATTATAAGAATATAATTCTGAAGGTAGAAATTGAATTAAAAGTACAATAACATGTAAGCATTTCTTTAAAAGAAAATGATAACTCTTAACTAATTTAGGCCCTTCCTTACAAGTAGGATTCAACTTTGTCAAAATCCTCCAAATATTATTTTACACACAAATATAAATCAAATTAAAGTTACAAATTAAAAGAATCTGAATCCAAACCTTTCACTTAAACCAACACACTGTTTATTATCAACAGTGCATGTTTGTGTATCAAACATTTACATTATTTGTGTCAAGGGATAAGATTCGACAGCATTAAAAACTAGAACCTCGAATCGATCCAACCAGTCACTTTGAAACCTTTAATTGGTGAGTTTTGAGACCCGCCCAATTCCAGAGCAAATCAGCCAGGAATTTGGATCTGTAGTTAACTAAGAAATATAGAGTCCCCCAAAATTCAAACTTCACCAATGTCACAATGCTCGCAACCCAATCACACAGCTTTCATGTAACCGTATGGGCATAGTTCAGAATTACAAGTTTTCAAGTAAATAAAGAGTGTTCATAAGACACGGATATTATTAAGTATCATAAGGCAATTGAATGTACCACTCAAGCAAAATCTTGCTTAACTTTCTCAAATACTTCATCCTCTGTTCCCACAGCATTGATCTGCAGAGATTAGCTTGTCATATGATTAAGTATATAACCTTTAACCAGAAAGAAATGTACAACTCTCTGACAGAAGCTAATTTTCTTATATATAAACCCCACCACATAGTTACACAATTTAACACCTAACTAGAATCCATAAAATCAAGAGTGATTTTGAGGTTGATCAAACGGGTGTTAGGTCACCAGATGATAGCAGATAGAATGAAATTGTTTGTAATCTCAGATTTCTTTGGGTGTGACGATTTGTAAACTGACAAACATTCAGCTAAAACCCAGTCCAATCATAACTTAAGTGAAACCCCAAGAGACTAGCTTGTGAATTTTCCCAACGGGAAGAAAGTAAACAAAATATTGAAGCAGCACAGAAAGACACCTTTAAAGGCAAGTAATATAACCAAAAAGTAGAGAAAAAGTAGGTTTTTCTGCAAGTGATTTGTCGCTTAATTGTCTCAATAATGCCAGTTCGACAAAATTACCTTGTAGTTTCCTTTCTTTGCATAGTAATCAACCACGGAAGATTTAATGCTCAAATATTTTAAGTGCTTCTTCATTGTATCTATATTGTCATCAATTCGACTTGCATAAAATGAGTAGTATATAACAAGAGGTTTCTAATCATTTGGTGAAATACATCATGAAGAACTTGATAATAACCTGATTACGGTTCAGCACCTGCTTCACCATCTCTTCTTCAGGGCAATCAAAAGAAAAGAACAAAATTTGTTCTGAGCCAGTCTGCATAAGGAAGAGTGTTTTGTAGAGTACACGTAAATTATTTGTTCTAGTAAGGACAAAAGAGCATTGTAAAGGTATAAAGAGGATGTTGCACCAGTAGTTAATTCAATGCATAGAAAATTCAAAGGACAATAAAAAATAAACCGAATACTGTATCAATTCATTAACATTAGAAAGAAGGAAGTATGAAAAGAACATTACTCCTTCAACTCAAATTTAAGTGACAGTTTTTTATATGAAAATGCCCTTCTTTTTATGCCCTCCGGTTTGTAATATGGATCAATAAAAGTTAAAATTCAAACTTACAATTCGCTCAAAAGCTATGGTTCTCCTCACTCTAGGAAACCATCAATAAGAAACTTATGACTGTCACCAGAGATGCCAGCTCTAGAATCAATTTTATACTGCTGATGGAACGATTTTTCCTTCTCTAATTGTATCCAAATCATAGAGCTGTTTTGATGTTTTAATTGTTAAAATCATAAATATGCAACAAGGAAGCAAATATAAAATTAGAATATGAGAAAATTCACCATACCACTATCAGAAACCATCTCCTTCCTCAAAAGATCACCCAGCACTCAAATGCTTAAATCCAAAGGTTTCAACAATTTTTCACATTGTGTACCTTTCCACCAGGCCCCCTGAGAGCATGAGAACATGTTTGATTATCAAATATCACTTTTAAGGCCAACTAAAAACAATAGTAAATAGAATCATAATAACTTGGAAACTTACTTTAAGATGAAATTAAAATTTCCCATAACAAAGAGTTGGTAGTCCTTAATTCAATTTAGTCAGTTTTGACTAAGATTCAAGACAGGTTGCTTTAGCCATTTTTATAGTTAGACTTCAGCCATGCTCATTTTTGTAGTATCAGGCTCACTAGACTGTGACTACATCTTGTTTCTCCTTACATATACACCTTTAGTGATCTATCAAATTCCACTTACTCCAGAGAATCAACAAGTTTTCCAGAGTGTAGACATAATTGACTAATATATAAACTCTAGATATTCTGCCCAGCCTTAATCACCCTGATTATACTTCCCAATATTCTTGAGTTTAAAGATAGTGACATTCTTTGTCAAAGAAAAAAGATAGTGTCATTCAATTCCAGATATCAACAATCAACATTATTAACTTAACTTATATATCTTGTTTGGTCAATCTCTAAGTTACAAGAAAAGGGTCTCATCAACTTCGCCATGTACCAACCAATTTTAATGTTAAATATGAAAACACCATCCATATATAATGTTAACTGCATATAGAAACACAGGATATGCAGGAAGAGAAGAGCACAAACTCACACTCAGGCATTCACAAAATAAGGGTCTATCTAGTCATGTTATCAATGGTGAATTATACATAAAATCCACCATAAATAAATATGACATTGTGTACTAGAGTGATATAATAGGTGCTGTAAAATGTGGATTACACAAGATCCTTTATGAATTTGACAACACTTATTTAGATTGAAAAGTGTTGTGTATTCTCATTTATTCCCACTTTCTTTACAAAAATGCTACCTTGGTTTGACTGCAAATTAATCAACAATAAATGCATCAATTTTACCTAAACAAAAGCTATAACCGTATCTGTATGTTTGGGACAACCCTGTCCTTTTCCTGCATCAAAGGAAACAAAGAAACAAGAGATCACTAAAGTATCATACTCAGACAGTATTATTCAAAAGCAGAAAATCTTCCGCTATATAAACAGTAAATCATTGAGAATCAGATAGTGCAACAATTGAAATTAAAAGCAATAAAGAAATCAAATTATCGCAACGAAATAATCTCAGAACCTGAAAGTGTGAAGGCGATCGTGTTGTAAATCTATGGAAACGATAACCGTCCTGAAACGAGAAAGAAGTGAAAGAGAAAACGAAATCGATGAAGTGAAAGAGAAGGAGAATAGTTACCTTTGTGATGTGAAGGAAAGCGTGGATTTGAGAGTAGCGGTTGCGCGTCTCAACATTTTTTTGGGAATCGATTTCGGTTTGTTTCGGTGCGGTTAGAGGAGAGGAGAGGAGAGGAGATCCGTCAAACATGTAGCGTGATTACGCAGTGTGAGCTTGCATATACCAATATGAGAAAATCGACACATCAGTTGTAGAGTGTTTTTCATCAAGTATCTACCCATTTATACTCATTAACTAGTAGACCAACTACTCATTATAATTAGGGTCTTCACCGGGTGGTTTAATTCAGTTTTGAGATAATTTAATGTTGAAATCTATCAAAAATATTTTAGTTAATTTGGATTGAATTACATTTTGCGATAAAAATTAAGTTGAATCAAAATGATAAGTATCGGGGTTTGAGTTGGATTTTAGAATCAAATTATGCAAAATATTTTAAAAATATCAAATTTATACAAATTAATTTTTCATAATAATATAAAATTCATAATTTTTTCCTTCATATGAGTAATGTTATTTATTTATTTTTTTGAAGTTGAATATGTTATACTTGTTTTATGATAATGAAAAACCTTTTTAGTGGATTAGATTCATCCTCTAAATTGTAGAGTGCATATTCAATTTTGTGGTTGTGAAGTTGTAAGTTGTAATGACTTCAAGAACATTCTGAGGTACTGAGTTATAAGCTGGGGTCATCACTAGACGTTATCTCTAATGCTTAAATATCATTTTGTTCTTATGAATGTAACAGTTTTGGGTCTCTGTAATTTTTTGTCCTAGTCACTGAAGCATAAGAAAATCTACTTTAGTCCTTACTGTTGCATTAGTCTTGGAATATTTTCCATGTTAGAATTAGTCCTTATATGGTCCATGATTTAGGTACTAAATTCAATAAGGTTCAGTTATTACAAGACTATAACCAACATGAACAAATATTATATATACTAAAATCAAAATAACAGGGACATAAAGCAAATTTTGTATGTTTTGGGATTAAATCCATAACAAGTTCAAGGAGTAAGGTAGCCGGTATATTTATTGGGATGAAAAAGATATTTAATCCTATCTCTATATTTAAATACCTGCTGGACATTTCAGTTTATACAAATTTTTTATGCCTCATAGCTGGATATATAAATTTTAGTGGAAAAGTTTTGACTTGGAAACTTGTTTCATATATTATAATAATGCATCCTGCTTGTGTGGAAAATATTGCAGTTTGTTCATGCTGTAAAATGTTGTCCTCCTAGTGTATACTGTTTTTTTTACTGCTAGATCTTTTGAATGAATTTCCTTGCTCCCTTGGCTGATTTTCAGTGTTGGCGAGGCATAGAAAACACATGTAGCATGTGATTGAGCATTAGAAGTTGCTTTTCAAAATATAAGTGACTGAGTTTTTTTCATACACTATCAAGAATATTATCTCAAATTAATTTTAGATCAAGGCATGAAAATGAAGGGCAATTGAAAGGATTGTCTCTTGACTCCATCTCATTTTTCTGTTTGTTGAATAATGATCTTAGGTGTTATATATGTATTTAGTGTACATGGTTTATTCAAAGCCAATCTTGGTATGGTATGAAGCCTAGCTTGAGTCGCCTAAAGGTATTTGGACCCATCGATCACATCCGAAGAAGATATGTGCAAAACTCCAAAAGGAGTTCCTAGATCCTATGTGTTGAACCCGCTTTTTCTCCTATTGCACAGATAAAGTTTTTACTAGGTAGTCAATCAATCATTATTATTATTAGTTGAGGTTTCAAAAATATTCTTTGTAACAAGTTCTTAGATGAAACTCAAAATTGTTCATATTGTAATGTGATAGAATCAAGAAGAGATGAAGAGAGGAAGAGAGCATCTTTCCTCTCCTCGTTTGTATCTATTGAAAATAAAATAATGTTGTGAAATGATCATGAGGGTAAATGGATTGGGAGTATTATCATATGATTTTACATTAGATAAATTTTATGAACCTCCAAGATATATACATCCAAGATGTAAAGTATGTTGTACTTTTGTTGTGGGATCTTTTACTACTATTATTTTATTTTCTCATTGTTTAATTGCATCAATATTAAGAGTGATTACAAATTGATCGAATTGACTTTTAATAAACATAAAATATGAACAATTAGTTTCAGGTATGAATTGATTTTAGATAGTTTACTACTAAACCCAATAAATTTGATTAATACAGGTTGAATAACTATTTTTGATTTTTAAATAAATAAATATTTCTTAAATGACATTGGTTTTTTGGCAATTTCTTTTTTCATTAGTGTGTTTTCTCACAAACTCCTGATGAAAATCTAATAACACTATAGTTTGGAGATGTATATGCAGTACCGTGAATTATTTTTATTAAATTTCACTAAGTTCCAAAACTTAAAACTATTTCATCTTCAACTCAATCCTTATTGATATTCACATTCCGATTAAGGTTCCAAGCATGCCTTTCTAAATGTAGCTTTTAGATAGTAGTCACTTAATCTTATGGTTAAATTGACCATTTCGCTTGGGACACAATCCAAGTCAATTTATCACATGATTATAGGATCATCTTTAATCCACACATTTGTCTTATGTCAAAATATGAGGTAACAAACATACTTAATTCAAACCAAAACAGAAAAATTGTAATTTTTTTAAACAACAAATCGAGATGCATCTCTAAAATGACAACTGCATTTAATTCAGATGTATCTCTAGACTCAACATATATTTTTAGCTCATGAGCAAGATTAATGCACTAATGAAGGATGAAGTGGGTGAATTTTACCTAAATTACAATTTTACTCCTTTGATGTGATAAAACACAATAATGATGATTTGGAGTCAAAAATGATTGAGAATGAAAAATTTTTTAAGGGTTTTGGATTATGGAGGATGAATGAAGTATTGGAGTGATGGTTTATATTTTTATATTTTATGACGATGACATTAAAGCGGATAAGAAAAACAGACTTTGTAAATATAAGTTCAATGTTTTAGCTTGTATTGTGCAATTATATTGAGAATATGAAATCCTAGGATTAAAATTATTCAGATAAAATAGACGGATAGACAAGATGGCAATTGTAAAATTTAATATGGTATACAACAATACATAAATTCCTCAAAAGAAATTCAAATTTCTTTAGAAGAATAACAAAATCTTGTTACATACATATACAGATACAGGACTTGCAATGCAAATACATCATTGTCAACTCAAGGAAGCGTGATTTCTCCAATGGTTGATTACATATCTTTTGCCCCTGCATTGTATATGTTCTTGATATACATACATCAAATATACAGTTTATGAACATGCTTCCAGCTTGCTGCACCGATAAACTTTACTCCCAAGCACTATCTACTCAATAATACAAGCTATCGAGACTTGGTGGTGATGCTGCTGGCATTCTTGTTGTCGCGATGAATTTATAAACCAGTAGGAAGTGGTGATTCCAGAGAAAATACACTTTGAAAAATTCATATGAAGCAAAGAACAATGATCCTTGAGACATGTACATAATCAACCTCGTGTCAACCCCTGAAGACATAAATATAAGTTACATCCATAACCAAATGTCATCGGCAAATTGTATCTGAACAAAACTCCCTAAGACATTATTTATAGTATGACTGTTGTTTTGTTTTCAAATATTTTCTTCAGATATATATGATAATGGTTAGACTCAGAAAATAATACCTGTATGCCATTCAAACCTTCTGTATTGCTAATTTTGTAAAGGGCATGAAACACGCTACCATATTGATTTCTTGATCCCGGAATCTGCAGTGCACTCACTTTCATCAGAAGCATAAAGTAAGAATAGAAAAATATAACTCAACAAAAGAATAATGTGTTATAATTGTTTTTAAATATAATATTAAAATAACGATCATTCAAATTGGAAAACGATAATAATAAAATGTTGCATATTGAGTTTGATTTTAACATAAATCGTTTTATTATATTTTATTTCGTATTATATTATTTAATGTTTTCAGGTATTTAATTAAATGCAAGCTTACATGATGCAAAGAGTAAAAAGGGTGCAATGAAGTAAAAAGCCACAAAATATAAAGACACTAAAAGTCCAAGAAGGAGCCCATTACGTGAAAGGATGGCCCCCTCAAGGAGTGGAGTGTGACGACCACTCTCTCTCCATGCTACCGATCAACACGGGCCCAAAGTGGAATCCACTTCCTGTGACGCGCGTCAGAACTACCCTTGGTTACGTGCCTACTTTTTCTCCTGACGAGTGGCGCCTAGATTTTCTCCACCTTTGAAGCCACTCAGCAAGGCAGCTACGGGTTTAGTTTTCTCCTGGCAGTTACAAGGCATTATTATAAATAGAGAGCTTGATATTCTGCATATTCTGCAAAGGGGTCGGAGAATTCTCCATAGTCTTAAGCAATCAACTTTTCAGCAATTCCTTGCATTCAAATTCTGCAATTTTACTCGCTAGTGTTAGCAGTTTTATTTTCTCACAATAGTTTCTAATCAATTAATATTTATTGTTGTCTGCATGAGAATTATTGATATGTTGGTGTTTGCTATGTCATTAATTGCTGTTTATTATTCTGCTCCGAGAACGAATATTATGTCTGGCTATAGCTTAGGTGTCGGTATGTAGGTTTAAATCGAAAAGAGATCCGAAATAAATTGGCCAAATAACCAAATAAAATATAATAAAGAAACGATTTATTAAAAATCAAACTAAATATGCAACGATTTCATATCAAAAAAATTAAGGTTAACAAGATAATAGGATATCAAACATCATACTTTGATAAGAAGTCTCAAAACTGTGTTACTGTTAATAGTTTGCTTCCTCTCTATTCACAAACAGTAAGAAAATTATATAATTGAAGGATTTATTAAACACAAACTCAAGGCCTGTAATCTTGTCTTGATGACATCAAATGGAGTTGTGAATAAAGCAGCAGTAGATCCAGCTAATCCTCCACACACTAACTACATAAATTGATAAAATTGTCTGATTTTACATTCACTGCTGTGAGAGAAAAATGGTAGTTTAAAACAGCAAAAAAAAAAAGCACTAACTCACAGTCTGAAATGTGGGATTGAATACTAGAAGAAGGCATCAGTTGCTTCAGGCTTCATATGTGTAAAACTACAATGGAAAATGGATCACAAACAAAACATTGGTTTCTGAATAACTTGGGAAAGCAATCACAAAAGAATATATGGAGTAATATGAACAGAGGGATTGGGATGAAAAACATTAACAATCACAAGAGGCTTCTACACTCGATTTAGACATGAAAATTTTCAGGGTCAAAGTTGGCCACCAATATGGAAATTAGTAAATCAATGAGTGATTAGGCATACACTACCGATTCCTCATTCATGCAAGCCTCCCCTCGTACTTTTGTGACAGAAAACCGACTGGTGTAAATCTCTCATAGGAACATGCATTAAATATTGAAAACAGCTACTAACCTTGATCATTGAATGTGGTATATTTCGCACAATACAGCTTCCAACCTGCATATAGTGAGGAAAGACCACCATTTTGATAATTCCAATCAACGATCCCTCCATAGCGGTATATATATTAAGATGCATGGCAAAGTAAAATTAATACAACTATACGGTCTAGCATGGAAACAACAAAGTTGGGAACCATGAGCTACACATACATAATAGGTTCTTCAACTTGATGTGAATATCTAAGACTACCAAATTTCTATATAAAAATTTACAAAAACTTCATAAAGAGAGAACACAATTACAATAATGGAATACAGTTCATGACAGACACATAAATCCAGGATATGCTTAAAACAAGTAGTTTATGTCATGACAAGTACAGATGATTCAAAGAGCACACATACCAGCAGTTGCGATAATGAGATCCAATTTGCATCTGCTGCTTTATTCGCTCACTAGGAGTAAAGATGAAAGATGTAGCAATGTTAGCACTACCACCTCCCACACAATGGGCAGAAGAATAATACTCCATTATGGGTCTGAAGGCTGTTCTTGATCTAAATTTCTCCAAATGATTAACTGTTCATCCTTGAACAAGATGGGAACACATGGCACTAAATCCTGTGCTAATAGGTATAAATTTAAATACATTAGCAAAGCATGCATATTTTATTTTCAATCTAAAGATTAAGAGCATTAAACTTTATAGACATTATTCAAGTGAGAGAAAGTGAAAGAAATAGTTTCCATGTTGATGAATGGATAACATACCCTGGCAAATAGGTTTAAATAGAGTAGTGTAAGGCATGTAAGTGAGGATTAATAGACATACCCTTAGCTTGACTCCAATCTTTTGCACTGACTTGTACCAACATGAGTGCAGTCGAGTCTGAGAACCTCGTCAGTCTTAAAGCTTCCTGACTCTTCCACCACATTCACATAAACACCATTTCTAGCTGAAGAAGAAAATCAAATCAACAAGCACACATATGTATATATATAATATGTATAAAATGGACTTACTGAGTTTCATGAGAGGATGAGAGTTAAACCCTTATTTCTCAATTGTTTGGTTTGGACATGCGCCAAGGATGGGATGAGATTGTTAACAAGCTTAGGATATATTGGTATAAGGCTTAGAGCATAAGCGTATAAGAGGACGTTTAGTGGGGTCATAATGGCGCCCCTATACAAGAGGAGTATATTGATGTTTGTGTAGATGATTTTGCCACCAGACTTGTCCTCAAGATGGAAACAGATATTGTCCATGTCTAGAGTTGGCACACCCAAGCACTTAATCCTCACAGCTTCAGCCTTCTTCCAATGGTTATGGATGTCATCCAAAGTGTTGTGAGTGACTCCACCCTTCCCTAAATTGATTTGTCTAGAGCAGTCGCCAGACGGTAGTTCCACCAGTTGGGAGACC
Organism: Vicia sativa; assembly: GCA_021764765.1. Lineage (NCBI taxonomy): Eukaryota > Viridiplantae > Streptophyta > Magnoliopsida > Fabales > Fabaceae > Vicia > Vicia sativa. The sequence goes on along the minus strand of CM038796.1, from coordinate 4,081,041 downwards.
TCGCTCCTCTAGCGGGGCCCCAGAATCCTGTTCCGCTCCTCTTGAATTCTCTTTATGTCCACTTGATGATTAACCGGGCACAGGTGCCAGTCCATTTGCGGTCCAGCCCCCTGGTCCGAATGGAGAGAACTTTGGCGATTCATGAAGCTGATGGGTTTAATGGAGGGTCGGTTTCTGAATAAGAGTATCTGAAGTGGAATGAAAGATCCGATGAACCATCATCTCCTTTTCCTTCTGATTTCAGACCTACATTCGCGGCGGAACCATCATCTCCTTTCCGAGAGAGACTGAACGGCGGGTCGTAGGTCGAGGGAATGGATTGGCAGAAAAACGACGACAATGGGTCTGCAAAAAGTGATTATTTAAAATTAAAACAGCGCTAATTAACTTTTTGCAAAATCACTTTTGATAGATAATTTCCCAAACAAAACGATTCTCCTTACAATAAAGAAACACAAAATTAGTTCCGCAACGAAATAATCTCAAAGTAACCTGAAAGTGTGAAGGCGATCGTGTTGTAAATCTATGGAAACGATAACCGTCCTGAAACGAGAAAGAAGTGAAAGTGAGAAACGAAATCGATGAAGTGAAAGAGAAGGAGAATGTTAGTTACCTTGTGATGTGAAGGGAAAGTGGATTTGAGAGTAGCGGTTGCGCGTCTCAACATTTTTGGGAATCGATTTCGGTTAGTTTGCGGTTAGAGGAGAGGAGAGGAGATCCGTCAAACATGTAGCGTGCGTGATTACGCAGTGTGAGCGTGTGCCAAGGAACGAGTAGCTGCACATGCATATATCGACACATCAGTTGTAGAGTGTTATTTCATCAAGTATCTACCCATTTTATATCTATTATTAAAATGATAGCATTATCATTATATAATTCTTCCCAGTTTCTAATATTTACATATGGTCAAGAACTCCTAGATAAATGGCAAATGTGATAAATAATCACACATTTCGTTCAAAGAAATATTGTCACGCTAACAAGCAAATTTTCGACTTTATTATTAGGCTAAGGGGTAGGTGATATCCTTTGTTAATGAAGAGCATCAACAAAGAGCTATCGGCATGCTGACAGGATTTCAGGGGTTACACTTAAAAAGAGGTCGACAAGATAGTATCAAGAGCGAAGCGAAGTCGGTGACGACCAAACAAGTCGAAAGCAAAAGTAGAGGGCGGTAAAAGCGGTTATCAACAAAGAGTATTGAGTGAAATGTGGGAGTTTCAAAAGTAGTGTCGCATCTAACCAAAGAATGAGTGGTTTAAGTAACCACGATGCTACATCTTTTAGTATCTATTTAAGCAAATTGTTGCATTCATTCTAAGGGTCGCATCTTATAACATTGCAAGAGAACACTCAAAGTACTAGCGCATAGAGAAACGAGTCATTCGAAAGATGTATGATCAGGCCCATCTTTAAATTCAAAGACATTTTATCTTTACAAAGTCTTGTTTATTTTACAATTTATCAATTTATATATCATTAACATGTCTTTGTTTTCTCATTTGCGCCTTTGATCTTGAAAAGTACCCAAAATATTGTCAAACTTAACATGATAGTCTAGGACTCAGTCGGTCCGCAATTAACCTTTAATTAGAGAGTTAGAGTTCATAGAAATCTCCGAACAAATTAGCACACCGTGGGACACATTTGTGTTAAGTTCTGCCTCAACTGTATATGATCGAGAAGTGGAAGAAAATGGTAGATCCTTAAACTTGAAAGGATCAAACATCGAGGAAATACTAGTGTATGCAAGTAGTACGGGTTCAAGTTCTATGGTCGTGTTCTTCGATCCTCGACCATAGTCACCACAACTCGCTTAGTAATCAAGGCCAACATTGGTCACAACTTCGGGCAATATATGCCTAGTTTTGCAAGAGATACACACAATGGTGTGGTCCTAACTTTGGGCAATATGTGCCTAGTTTTGTAAGAGATACATATAATGTTGAACACTAATATGGAATGTCAACGATGATGATGGAAGGTGTAACACCCTAAATTTCCCGACTAATAATAATAACAAAATCATAGTAATATTTTTCTTTTCAATGCATTTAGTATGCCACATAATCAAAACTACAACAACTCATTCATTTAGACACATAAGATGATTAGGATAAACATGATATAGTCTTAAATCAAACAACTTCATTGAAATATCTAAATATTTCAAATCCAACAAAACAATTTCAAACCAAATATTCGAGTTCATAATACTTCATTCGAATCAACAACAAAAATAAACCAATTAAGTAAACGAGTGTTTATCCCCAATCTCAAGTGTTACATATCGAGCATAACGTCGACTTAACTAGAAGAGTAACCTCTTCGAATTCTACTACTCGAACTAAAAATAAGAGTAACTCTTTGACTCATACTACTCATGAGTATCTCAGCATGTTACCCACGTAGAGGCTTAACATAACAACGGAAGGTGAGATGTCACAACAATATAAAATAATAGTATAATTATAGATATACGAATTATCATGCATAGTTATTAGTGTTCAATTATCTCATCATTACAACATAATTATTACTAATCGAATAAATAGAATCCACAATCAACTATTACATCACAAGTCAACAAAAATTATGTAATGCAACTCAACATCGACATTATGCATGCGGTACCGAGATTACCAATCGAATTCACCATCTAGGATCTGTCACCATTTTCGTGAATAATTGCTTCACCTAACTACTAATTCATTCCATCTAGGATTGGGACATCAACAAAAGGGAATAAATGCATTCACCTCGTCAGATTCACTCTATTTAGGATTTGAGCAACAACAACCACAATGCAATATGAATGCGCCAATTAAGTCAATTAAGTCAATTGTCGTAACTCCAGTGTTGCACCATATAGATTAAGGCATTCTTATTTTAATTATTATGTATCATCCAAATTTTTTCTACAACTCCCATTCTCAGTATTTTGAGGTATCACAAGAATCCCATAAATCTGACCTCAAAATACTTATGGAGAAATTCAATGCGTCACCAACTCACTCTCACCCAAATTACCTTTATAACTACCAATACCATCACTTCGAGGAGTCGCAAGAATAACAAAGATCCGATCTCGAAACATTATTGGAGGATTACAATGCGACGTTAACCTATCCTCAACCAAATTTCCTCTACAATCAACACACTCAATATTTTGAGGAATCGCAAGAATACCAAAGATCCGATCTCGAAACATTATTGGAGGATCATAAAACTAACCTCATCCTTTTAGGTTAAACTCTCAAACAGTGAAAGTTATTCATAAATTTTGCATGATGGTCAAAGATTAACCAAACAATACGGGAAAACTATTTGAACGACCAAAGGTGTTTACTAATGACAGCAGGATACGATTAATACCCACAACAAGACGGAATACTATCTATATCCTAACGATACTCATTTCGATAAAGCCAAATGAAGGTTTATTCTCACTCTTATCCTTAACATTTCCGGATGGAATCTTAAGCCCATCTCGATCATACCCATCGCCTCCGAGAACGCAACATATCCAAAATCAATGCATACTAGTAATATCATTTAAAGACGAGCATGAATTCTAACGCACACCACTCCCCAATATTAGCTTCACCAGATGGCATTTATAAGCCCATTTTAGTACATCTTCAATCGATGATCTCATTCTATACACCAATAGTACAAATTTTCAAGTGTATTGAGTGTTCAATCATCTTCACCTTCCTCACGAAGGCAAACATACCAATCTAACACTTAAGGTACAAGAAGATTGAACAGAGGCAATCATACACCAAAATTTTCCTCCTGCTTTCCAAGTTAATCCACATCTCCATACTCAAGAATTTCTCAAAGGTCACCAGATGAACTCTCCTAAACAATCAACCCACAAAACTAGGGTTTTGATTTCTCACGCCAAAGATGAGTTTTAATGCCTCAAGTGATCATCATACCTCATCATATATCTCAAGGTATTATCGTGTCAAGTTTCAAGCCTCACATCTCAAGTTTGCTCAATCAATTGCCTCGATGGTTGAAAATTAGTTGTATTGGACAAAGGTCAATTATGGTCAACATACACCAAACTTCATCATTTTTGTCAACATCAAAATTTTGAAGTCACATTCATCATTTGATCAAGGTTTGATCATTATTCATCAAGAAAACTCAAGATTTGATCAAAAGTCAAAGTTTCTAAATTAGGGGTTTTGGACAAAAAGTCAACAGAACTTTGACCAAGCATAACTTTCACATACTTTACAAATTTTTCCACTAAAGCTCATTTTGAAGAGAATTAA